>VWZU01003589.1:5111-60351 GCA_013397095.1 Sterrhoptilus dennistouni
TTTTTGTGTGTGTGTGTGTGTGTGTGTGTGTGTGTGTGCAGAAAGCCTCAGAAGGGTTTCACCTGAGCAGAGCCAAGGGAGGAGAGATTAAACAGGTGAGGGGCATTAAGGGACAAGACAAGTTGGTGAGTTTGGAGCCAATGCAAGACAGAGGAGTGAGAGGGCCAGTAGCAGGTGCTAACTGGGGCTGATTGAGCACACCTGGGAAGGGCAGTTCCCAGCACAGCTCAGGAGAACCCTGAAGCCAGCAGGTCACTTTGGGGTTTACTCTCTTAGCTGGAGGATGGAGAGGTCTGAGTTACTGTGAACAGCTTTGGGTTTTATTTTTTTAGATGAGGTCTACTACACTCTGAAAACAAATGAAGCAAAGCAGTAACCTTCCTTAGGAAAACAGGCAGATGACATGGCTACAGGTCATTGATAGTCTGTGGAGACGGCTGCAAAATGAAGAGAATCTCAACTAGCAGAGAAGAAAAGAGAGAAATTTAGAAAAGTAATTGGAAGACATATACACCAGATTCTGCTCATTGAAGAACTATAAGAATGGGTGTTTGTGATGAATGGGGAAAAAACCTCAAACTCTTAATAAACCTTCATGCTGCCTTCTGTTAAGTCAGCTAAAAACACCAGGTCTACACACCTTGTGGCCCAGCAGATGTCCTGTGAGCAGCAAAGTACTTCTAAGATGTGGAGCAGAAAAGAGAACCTCAGTGATTCTGCAGCTAGGTAGGTGTGGGCCTGGCTGATAAATTCAAGTGCTTTGTTAAGTTTAGTAATTCAAATTCTGGAGAACCTTAGAGGGGAGTTCGTGTCCCCCCTTATTTTACCCTGTCTTCCCATACTAGTCCTGGCAGAGGGGAAGATACTGCTTTTCCAAACTACAGAAGATCTTGACAAAAAGTATGCTGGTAAGTAAGGCATTCCAAGTACAAACAGCTCAGGAAGGAGCATTCTGAACATATTTTTGGCTCTGTGCAGACTGAGGCAGGTGATGGAGATTTGTACTGAAATGTTGGGCATGGCAAAGAGGGGAAGTGAGTGCTGTGAGAAAGGTAAGGTGCTCTTAAGTTGTGCTTTAGTGTAGTAACTGTTTGCAAGCTTCTTCTGTTAAGCCAATGATTGTTTTGGGAGTAACAAAGTAATTGTAAATGAGAAGCAGCACAGGCAGATGTGCTGCTGGGTGAGTTACAAAAGCTAAAGTCCATGTTCTGCAACTGGTGGTCGGCTCCTTTGTGCAGTATTCTTAAAATAATAAACATAGCTGTGAATGAGTGACGTGAGGAGAGTCTTTCCCCAGCTGGGCAGCTCTATGGAACAGTTCCCTTCTCCCAGATTAGCAAGCTCTTAGCCTTTAGGGGTAGATGAAGCATGAGGAGCCTTGCTGCTGTTTCTTAATTTTTCAGCTACTGTTCTTACCCTGCTTTTACTCTTGCACTGCATTAAGCTGTACCCTGTACATTCACCCTTCTATCCAGCTGAAACCTACTCTCATCCATTTTTTTCTCACTACTTAATTTTTTCATTGTCCTATATTTTTTAGGTGTTCATACATTTTGACGTCTTTCTCCGTGAGCATTTTCCCTTATTATTGTTCATTTCTGCTTTTGTGTTTCCTTCCAATTCCATCTGTGTAATTTCCCTTCTACTCCCATTTTCCCACATCTCATCTTCTTGTCTTACCTCGTTCTGTTCTTATTATGTATCTCTCAATGAGAGTTTGTTAAGGTGAGAAGAAAAAGAATGACATGCCTTGCCAGTTCCCTTCAAAAGGTCTCCTAATTACTAGCAAACCAGTTGTACTTGCTGATACAAATTACCAAATCTTGCTTTTTCCTGTGATTCACTTGAAATTCACCTATGTATGAAATGTTAGACTGGTTTACAACAAGTCTAAGTCAAATCTAAGCAAAGAAATCTATTTGAAAGCTTGCAAGAATTTAGTATTTTTAACAGGAAGTGATGATTTTGGTGGGCAGAATTTCCAGCTGCAGGTATTTGTATGGAAACTTCAGAATAAATAGATGTTTCAGTCTGGTATAAGCCACTTGGCCAACAAATACTTGCCTGGTGGAAGAAAGGCTGAAAAGTGAGGAAAAACCTGAGACAGTGTGAATTAGAAAGCTAACTTTAAACTGGATGTGTTTTAAAAGGCAGCTTAAGTGATGAAATCAAATAGCAATTCATAGTTATGTCCATGACTTTGGAAGTTATTAAAAACAACTGGTAGGCATAGAAAGCTGGGTCACACCAATTAGTTTTCATGCAAGAAATCTTGCTTCAGACTCCTTAAAAAGAAAAATCAACTTTCCAAAGGCATAGGAACACTTCTGTAAGTGTCAGATGAGAAGTGAAAGAGACATTTCTTTATATGTTCTTTTTTGATACTTTTAAAAGATGAACTTTCTTCTTTTGACTCTATTTTCCACTAATTATTGCCAACCATAATAATACTTCTTGTAACCCTATTTTAAATGGCACGCTATAGATGTCTAACTTATACAGTAGAAACATTTTTTATAAAGTATTTAATCATCAATACTTTAAAACTTTAATTTAAAGTAGTGGTGGACTAGTTTTTTGTTTCTTTTTTTTAAGAAGCAGGGGAAGCAAGAGGGCTACTGGGGTGGTTTCTGTGAGAAGCTGCCAGAAGCTTCCCCTGTATCTCATACAGCCAATGCTAATTAGCTCAAAGATGGATCTGCTGAGAGAGGAGTGAGAATATAAGCAAGAATCAGCTGTGCAGAAGGAGGGATGGATGCTCCTGGGTACCAGAGCAGAGATTCCCCTGCAGCTTGTGGTCAAGAGGATGTGAGATAGCTGTGCCCCTGCAGCCCGTGGAGCAGAAATCCTTCCACCCTTGTAGGCTTGTGGTGGAACCCTCACCAGACCAGGGAGTGTGAAGGAGTGTGGGAAACCCATGGTGGAGCAGGCTTTTGGCAAACCTTTGCACCTATGGAAGGAGCCCCCACTGGAGCAGGCACCTAGCAGGATTTGTGATATGCAGGGGGACTTATGTTGGATCCTTCTCCGTGAAGGACTGGACTCGATGGAAAAGACCTGTGCTGGAGCTGTTCCTGAAGAACTGCAGGCTCTGGAGAGAATTTATGTTGGAGTAGTTCATGGAGGGTTCTCTCCCATGTGAGGGACTCCACAATGGAGTGGGGGAAGAGTGTGAGGAGACAATACATGACCTTATCTCAGCCCATGAGACCTTCATTTTATTTTCTTTCTCCTGTCCAGATGAGGAAGAAAGTGATAGAGCAGCTTTGATGGGTACCTGGCATCCAGCCAGCATCAGCCCATCACAGGCACTTTAATGGCTCCTTACTTTAGGACTGAACAGGTTCTTTTCATTTACAGTCTTTGAAGTCTTATTCTCTGAAGGTTATTTCTCCTTCTGGGAATTGAGTACTAGTTAAAAGGTTAAACCCCAGGAAAAAAAATAAGCAATAAACTCAGTCCTTGCTGTAGTCCATGCACGCTTAGTAGCAGATGAATACACAGTAGGTGTGGTTTGGAGGAGAGTGAGGAGCAAAAAAGGGAGATGCTCTGTGTTGTGGTATGTTATGACATGTTTACTGCTGCAGGCAACTTCTAGATTTTATTTGTACCACATTCTAAAAAAAATAACAACCAAAGAAAGACAAGATGTCCTCCATCCAAAAAATGAAAAGACCCCAAACAAAAGACCTCAAGCCAAAGAACACCCCAACACAGGATGATAATATTGATACCCCTCAGTGGAAGGTAGTCATGGGTATGAATGCCATTGCTGTTTTCAATTCCTGCATCTTGATGGTTCTGTGCAGTGCAGCATGATAGGGTGATATTGCATAATGATAATACATCTGTCTTAGTGATGTGATAGGCATGCAGAAATATAAGCTTTGTCCCTGAAGTGCGGGATTTTTTTGGTCAGGTACAGTTCTGTACTGAGATTTTTGTGCTATATGACTGCAGAGTCAATAGCCTTCAGGACTTCACTTCTCTGCAGTTTGCTGTGTTGTACAGGGGATTTGCTTGCTGTTCCAAGCCTTTTTCTAGATAATGGTTTGCTTCAAAAATTTATGGTTTTCTGTCCAGTTTACTTGGTTTTCTTTATTCAGTTTCAGTTGTTCCCATTTACCCATGTGGATATGTTCAGAAGTACACAAGCTTTTACCCAGTCATTTCAGATTCTTGCTGTCCCTTTCTGTTGGGAAAGATGAGACAGGAAAAGCTTACAAATATGATTGCCTGGCAAGAAATACTAAAGATATAAAACCTGTGAGTGAAATAGAAATGAAAGCCAGCTTTGAGATGTAGGCATGGCAGGCAGGAAGACAGTGATTAACTAGAAGATGGGATTAAGTGATAAACAATGGGACACCAAGGGACCCAAGGTGTAGTCCAACCAGGGTATCCAGGAAAAGGCAGATAAGAGAGTAGCCCTTAGAGTTTAGAATACAGGGTGATATGGTAATATAGAAGTTCATATAGGCTGTATGCAAAGTCTGAAGGTTTTGTATCTCACATGGGTTGGTCACTGTAAATTAGAATATTCAACACAAAAGGAGATATAATGGATTGTAACAAGGTCCGCTCTCCCTTCTGTTCCTAGAGTGTCCCAGGTCTGCAGAGTTCCTGCTCCCAGCCATCCACGGATGCTCCTACACCTGTCTTTGAGCTTTTGTGAATGAAATGCCACTGAGGAACTGTATTAAATTACTAGATGTAAAATATGATTGAGGCACAAGGCTTGTATTGAGTCAGAAACAGAGTGAAGTTTTTCTTTCAGTGTCCTATCACATAGGAATGTATTGTTGCTGATATAAGTGTGATAAATTGCCTATGAATAGTAAAAAAAGTTTCACCTCTTTATGATTCACTATATAAAAACTAATTTCTGTAGAACTCTTTCAATGACTCTTATCTGCTTTTATTACTGCTTTTTAGATATAGTTAATCTTTAAATGTTCCTTAAAGCAGTATTTTTTTTCTGCTTTTGTTCTAAAGTGTGCTCATACAATTGTTATGAGAAGGGAGCATTAAACATCTCTTCAGACTAAATGTGAATTAATATGTAGCATTGATTAACGACTTTGTATTGATATGAATGTACTTATGCTTATTCTGTGCCATTTAGTGTGTATGTTTTTATACCAAGTTATGCTCATGTGTTAAATAGGTTGCTGGTCAAAAGGTACTGGGCTATCAAGCTCCTGCCAGTAGCAGACAGGAGGAAAGGTACTGATTATTCTGTGGTTAATTCTTGTCTTTTACAGTGTGTTTCAAGCCTGTCAGAACAGAATGCTGTGTGCACTTTGGTATCTCGAGCCCTGTCAGCCCTTTATAATTACCAGTCACTGGCAGACACTTCCTGCTCCAGTTTCTCTTGTGCTGACTCTACCTAGCACAGGATGCTGAAACTGAGGGGTTTTGTAGCGCTATTACATTTTTAAAGGAGAAAGGCAGCGTAATGGCAGGTAGGATGTTTCTCAACGTGCTCAGTTGCTGTAATCAGAAGATTTACATCTTCCCTGAGTGAGAAAAGTCTTGCTGTTCGTGTGGTTGTTGTGGGATTAGTTTAATTCCAGGCCTATTAAAATAAGATAAAATGAGAATACTTTTTAATTAGATTCCAAATGGGCAAGTTAGTTAAAAGGCTAATAAAATGTAAAGATCAATAAATAGTTTTGGTATAGTCAGGATGAGGTTAGTTTGAAAGTCCCTTCTCATCTCCAGGAGGCCACTCTTCCCTTGTCAGCAAGGGACAGTGACATGTGTCAATCAATTTTCCTCTTCTCATAAATACGTTCTCATATCTCATAGGTATGTTCAGTCTTTTCACTTTTTTCTTTTTTTTTGTTTCTATCCTGGAACTAGTCTGGCCATTTAATTAGAATAAATACTGCTTCAGTGTCTTACAAATGTATGTATCTGTCTATTAGAGCAATGCATCATTTCCATTTGCCTTGCCAGTAAATAGCTACTTGCTGCATTGGTACCAGCACATTGCAGGTCTTACATTGCACTCAGCATTCCACATTATGTGGTACGTGAGCAATTTGTGATATAACTGTTCAAAAAGAATAAAATGTAACTCATTACTTGGCTGGATATGTTAACAATTAATTGCTGATACCTGATCTCCTCTTTCTTCAAAGCAGACAGACCTCCAATAGTTGCACATTTTCTGTTGCACATTGTCATTAGTTGTGAAAAGCAATTATTTTGGAGGACATGGATTTTAAAAATGAGAGTAAATTCTTTCACTTCAGCCTGTAATTTCCCATAGTTTGATTTGCATTTCTTACTTGATGAAACATTATTTTCTATTATTTTGAAGTAAACTGGCCAATTTTTTTTTAGAGTGGTTTGTGATTTTTTTTAATTTGTTTTCATTGCTAGTAAGTTACAGTGATCAAATATACAGATCTGTTCCACTCTAAGATGTGAACAGTTTAGATTTTTACATAGTGTAAAAATAGAGTAAATTCTTACTCTGAAGTTATATATTTGATTTTGTTCTTAAAGGGGTTTTTTTGGTTATTCTTTTACCTTGCCTTCCACCTGAGTAGAAACAGCCATCCACAGCTGCTTATTTAATTTAAACAAACAACAGAAAGGAAGAAAACACCTAAGGAACAAAATACACTGATGACTACATGTTCTCTTTAAACAGAAAGTTCTATAAAGTTTATGAAAAATAATTCAAAAATTGAAGTAAATAGAACACTTTTGATTTAACAGATTTTGATCAGATATCCTCAACCTATCAACAAAATTTTCAATGAGTTTACTGTTTTGTTTTGGTTTTCTTTTTTAAAGGAGAAAGGAAAAATGTAGTATTTAGAGTTAGCATTGCAAAGAAATAGAAATTAATTTCCAGCCAGAAAGTCTACCTATCTTTTAAACATTTAGAAAATCTAGCTTACATGAGTGATCTAGGGTATTTTACTCTCCAATGTATTTGGAGAGTATAGAAATTATATTCATCATTATATAAGCCCCTAGGCGTAATGTAAAAAAAAAAAAAAAGATAATTTTATCTGCAATCCCAAAATCCTGAGTAAACATCAGGATCTGTATATAGGATTTTTTTATAGCTAAGCTGTGTTTTGTCCCTCTGATTGCTTAATGATTAGTTCAGTCATCTACAGGAAGAACTGAATTTGTGCCTCTGGTCAGTAACGTTAAGATTATCTTTAACTTTTAATTAGTTCTTCAGTTTATACTGCCCTTGGTGCAGAACTCAGAATATTCTCTGTAAGGGGAAAACAGGAGTCCAGATGTGGTCTTGGGGCAATTGGTGTGTGTATGTGTGTGTGTGTGTATATATATATATATATGTGTGTTCAGAGGTATAGAGGTGTTTGATGGCCACAGAGAGCAAACCACGACTTCCATGTCTTAATCAAAGTGTTTGGGAGGGGAAAGAAGGCAAACTGGTAATGTGCTAGTACTATTAATTTTGCAAAGTTTAAACAATAATGAATTACAAGTTAGGAGTTGTGGGATTTGGGGCTTTCTTTTTCCAGCTGTACACAGAATTGTCACTCTTCAGCAGAGTTGTGTTATGAAATGACAAAATGGCCCATCTGAACTGCGCACCTTGAGTGGCTGCCACATGAAGTCTGAGCAGTGAGACTGAATTCAAGCTTACCTTTGAGAAAATCTTGATTAATTGCCATTCATACTTGTGGGGTGTTTTTGTTTTTGTTTTTTTGGAAGATTGTCTAGTAATTTTATTAGGCTGTGGGGTAATAAAGCAGTGTGGCACACATTCTAGTTTCTTAATCCTAGTTTAACTATTTTCCTAATTTAACATCTATATCATGTATTAGATTCTTCTTCCACATGGGGACAGTCACAAGGGTGAAAGAGTTATACGTATGTATGTAATAAAAATATTATATAAATAAATTATATTAATTTTAAATATATTAAATAATGTATAGAATATTATACTTATATAAATGTTTGTTATGTATAATATTTAATTAATATTTTCCTTATTATTTTTAACAATGGAAGTAGGAAATGAAAGAAACCAAAGAATTCTGTTGCAGGCTTTGCTAATACCATGGAGAGCTATGCCTATCCTGTCTTAACTCACACATTGACATAAATCTGGTCCTTGACTCACAACAGTAATTAACTGTTAAGTGAGACTATTAAGAGCAAGCAACAGAGCCATAGAGCTTTGAGACAGGAACTGTTTTTCTTGCATTCTGGCAAGAATTCAACCAACATATTCCACAACATCTCCTATTTTAATGACCTAACAAATATGGAAACATTTAATCTTTAAATTGTCCAAGTTTTATGATGTGAAGGAATATTGGAAGTATATCGGAGTACTATCGGAAAAAAATATGTATGATGTGACTTCTTACGTATTATGTGGTTTTTCAACGTGTAAAAAAAAATAAAAGATGACTTCATGTCTTCTGTGTTTAGGAAGACTACTTTTGCATAATAATAACATTTTAAATGGACAAAATGTGTTATCACTTTGGAATTTGTTGCTAGCTTTTCTTGTAGTGAAAAAAATATAAGCAAGTAGAAGGGTTTTATTTCATTGTTGACCAAATTTTGACTTATATTCAATCTTACCATGCAACTTTCTTGACACTTGCCTGAAGTTCTGCTGCTCTAAACTTGGTTGCTGTCTTTTATACAAAGGTCTCATGGTATAATTTACTTTTTCCCCATTTTGATATGGAGGCCACATGAAACAAAACCTGCAGTTCTACCTTAAATACTTCCTTGATAAATCTGCACATAAGACTTCTGTTGCAGGATATCTGTGTCTCACCTTTAGTATTAAATCTGTTTCATGTATATAAAATATGTAAAATGCTGGTAGGATTTAAAACAAAACATAATTCTACTTAAAGAATCATAGAATTTGCCCATGGAGAAGGGAGAAATAGAACACTACTTGAAACTAAGGGTTTTTTATGAATGAAAATACATATTTACTTTGAAGTATCATTATAATCTGGAGTAGCAACTTTTTATCTTTATATTGTTTCTGCAGTTGCAGGATCTCTATAGCTAAGGGCACATGGACATGATTTATTCATTCTACTGTGGCATGTAAGAAATCACATTAAGAATTCAGAGATAACTTCTAATTTAGAAAGCATCTGTGGGCTTAACTACTTTCATGAATTCTAAAGACCTGACATTGTCAATATGTAATACAATTGATTTTTTTTTTTTGTTGTTATTTTATTTACTAGAAATTGGTATTTCTATACATGGAAGGGAAAATACAAGTAGGATTACCTGTAAGATTGACCAACACATATGAAAAATGCGTTTTGATTTGGCTGTTTATTTGTTTCTCCTATTGCAAACCCCTTTTTATTTCAAAATTAGAATATATCAGTGTGGGAAACTATTTTATGCTATTTAATCACTTGCTGCTGCTTATATATGAGAATGAGGATAGACAATGTGATCAGATTTCTGTTTTTCTCAGATCTAATACATTTGGTAAGTCCAGTGGAATAAGTGATAATCTGGAGATACCATTATCTCAGTTTCAATGTGTTGAAAAGTCAGCAGAATTATATCTAATGCATATCTTTAGTATCTGGTCATATTTATTTTGCCAGTTATAAATGAAAGTATCCATATTGTAGTAATTTGTGTCTGCTGCTGGAGTATTAGAATGTATTAGAGCTTATTTTTCATTCCATTAAGTTTTCGTTTGTGCATGTTCTGAATATTTTTCTCTGGTCCCAAGGCACAATTTATTAGCTCATTCTGTGACAGAACAGACATAAATTCCACTTGTCCTGCATCTGTGATTCTTAATTTGTGTGGAGAGGGGAGAGGCACAGACCTTATTGTGGGTATATTTCTTATTTACAGTATGAAAAGATTCTTATTAGGTTTTGAAATTCAGAGTTTATTCTATATTAAATTAATGTATTTATGTTGTTTTGACTTCTTAACAGGCAATAACTTCGAACTATAGCTTCATGCTTTCGTTGAGAACATAGATTCTACTGCCAGGAAGTAACAGTAAGTGCTTGGATGTTATAATTTCTTTTTAATGAGGAAGTTTTCTTTTTAAGTGTTTGATATTTACTTTAAACGTGTTCCCTGAAGCTGTTATGACCACCCACTATATTGCCAGTGCTGAAATATGCAAGTAGGTTCTCTCAGTGGATCAGATGGCTCTTGCTCAGAATATTTAAGTGTCTTTCACAGGAAGGAAAACCCAGTTGGAGTAAAGGCTTCTGTTTCAGTTGACTGTAGTTCCTGGTGTTGGCAGTGAATGGGCATAATTGTGTTTATGGAACAATTTTTTGAAGTCATTAAAATTATTAGAAACTGAAGTGGAAGAGTTACCATACCTTTTAAGAGAGTTTCAGTCTACTTTAATGGGTAACAAGAGACCAGAAAAGCAGAAGATTAATGTTTAGATGGGGAACAAGTCAGTGTTCTGAGACTGAATAAAGGTACAAAAGGAGTTCACAAAAGGCTGTTTTTAGGTTATTGCTTTGGGTTTTTGCAGCCAGGGTTAAAAACAAGTGGCTGTATGCAGTCAACAATAATTTAAAAAAATTGTCTTTCATAAAGTCACTGCTCTTCTTAACACCTTTTAACAGTGTCCATGCAAAACAACACAGTAGGAAATTGCTGTCCATGTTAAGACTTTATGTCCTTTGTAAATGAATTTTGATCACACACCTGTTGTAAGATTGAATATAAAAGTAAATTTATACCAGTTGCTGTGTTTATTACCAAGGGATTGATTTAGGAAGGTTCTATCTTTTATTAGCTTCCAGTTTGCCTTCACTTTTGTTAGATACTGAATAAGGATTGTTGGAGGGAGACAGGCAGTCTTGCACTCAGGAACAGAGTGCTGCTGCTGGAGGGCTTTTGTGACCTCAGGACATCATCGCTTGGGGCAATGTCTGATCAAGATCAGAGGAGTAAAACCCTGCAGTATTCCAAGGGGTCTGTAACAACCAGTGTCTTTACAAAGCTGTGTTAAGACTAGTTTTGGTTGTTTTTAAATGTAGTATTAAGTCCCTACCTCTTTTCCTAAATTCATCTCTACCTGTGAGTAATCAATAATAATTATAAATCTTCCACCTCTACAAGCTATGGTAAAATGACCTGAAATCTAATTAAATCCTTTAAGAAAGAGATAGGCTGAGTATTCTTAACTTACCTCTGGTGATTTTGGTGTATGTACAAGTTGACACAAATGTTGAATCATTTTTTCACTGTTCTTTTAAATAAAGGGGTAGAGTTGGTGATCTTGAAGGGAGAATCAGCTTTAATTTGTAATATGAAGATCTTGGGCTGGGTAGGATGTAGCATTTCAGGAAACATTTTATAACTTTTCCTTGGTCAATTTTATTTATACAGCTTGGTTTTTTATAGCTTTTTATTAACTGCTAGTGGTTTTTCACACTTGAAAGCAGCAGAGTACTTTTGAAGGATTCTGTATAAATATTTACAAAAGTGCAAACTGCATCCCTCCCAATCTTCATCAAAATTTTTTAGATTTCTTTCTGATGACAGTCTTTTCTGTGGAGAAAAATGGTTGCTCTGCATTACATGTTGCTATTTTTTGAACCATGCTGAAGGTGCTCAGGTTTGGGGTTTTTGTTTCGGGGTTTTTTTAAATTGAAATGAGACTGGGGGCAGAGGGAACAGCTCAGTGTCTTCCAAAGAAAACTTGGGATTTGATTTCTAGACAAATTAATAGGAAAATTTAGGTTTTCATTTTCATACTTTTGTGCAAACTGTTTTGTTGGTTTGGTTTTCTCTTTCCTTTATCTGGTTTTATTTTAACTGGTCAATCTGTTTGTCCCCACATGCTGTGATATTATTGAGCCAACAGATATCATTTGCTTCTCAACTAAGCAGTGAAGAAATGTCACAGAGGGTAGTATCAGCTAGAAGTAGAGATGATATTTTGTTCCAGCAGAGGGGCAAAAGAATTTTAAAACTTCATGGTAGTTCCTTAAGAGATAGTATTTGATCCTGCAAAGAAAGTTCTATTTTCTGCTTAATCACTTTGTCAGTTGGATAAAAAGGGAGGATTCCATTGGTGTCCTAAATATAATACTGAAATGTTTGTTTTACTACCAGTAAAGAATTAATTTTAAAAAAATCCTAAAAATCCTAGTATTTCGTCTTGCTTTTCAGGAATATATTCCAATGTCCAACACATAGTACCAAATAATAGATGGTGAATAAATAGTGAGGCTATTCTGTCCACTCCTGTTACCAATTCTGATTACAACTGGAGGCCCATGTGTACTTTATCCTGAAAGCTCAGCTATTCTAACACATGTTTTTTAAAAAGCCCTTTTGAGAATTGCTCCACTGATTAGGGGTAACTTATATTTGTGTTTTCTGTGTCCAGCTATATTTCTTGCCTTTGTAGAAATACCCCATGGCTTGAAGGAGATGAAGAATAGCAGGGAGCCCATTATCTGGGTATCTCTATAGATGACCCTTCTTATTCATACTCATTGTGTCACTGAAGGCGGCTTATTACTAGATGGGATATTGCATTTTCAATATGTTACAAAAAAGTAAATAGTTGGGTTTGATTGAAGTAGTAGCTTTATATTTAAATATGAAGGGAAAGCAGTGGACTATAATATAATCTAAATCTTTCAATATCAGTGGGGTTAGATGCCTTCTTGGAAGTTTGATCAGTAAAAGACCTAAAAAAAAGATTTTTTTTTAAATAAGAAAAATAACTATATTTTCTGGAAAGGGCAACATTAAAGTTGAGAATTTGGATAGATACATCATTTTAAAAGATACAATTATCATTATTGCAATATCTTAGTAAAATTAATTAAATAATCTTTCTTATTTCATCTTGCATCTTCTGTGTTTTGAAGTTTGTCCATTCTGATAATTCAAATAGCTGGGGTTTTTTTTGGTTTCTTTGTGTGTTTGTTTGTTTGTTATCTGTCCACTCATCAGTTCTGTTTGTCAAGGTTTGGGGTTTTTTCATTTTGTTTGCTCATCTTGAGTCAGAGGATGGAGAAATAACTTTTGTGGGATTTTTTTTTGTCTTGTTTTTTTAAGTACTGATTTGTTTACCAATAAGAAACTACAAAGATTATTTCAAAGATGAAGAGCTGCTAATATGAAAGTCATGGTGCTGACATGAATGTGCTTCCTTACATCTCTAAACTATTAGGAAACTGAATAATCCATTAGATGTTTTCAGAGTGCTTTTTTCCCCTCTGTCTTCTGGAGCAACCCATGTATTGTGCTTGTACAGTTCAAAAGCCTGTTAATACAGGTAGACCCAGAGTGCAGAAACCCAAGTCCTTAATTAGAATGCTGCTATATTTAAATAAAAACTTCCTCAATTACAGTAATAAATAACTTTTGAGACCACTTTTTTTTAATTTTACTTTCAGATATGAAGTAATTAGTGTACTCTAATTCACATAGATGAGAATTTGTAAAGCAATGACTGAAAAAGTCTGTCATACTGTTCAACCAGATGAGCTTTGAGATAAGTGTGTGTGATGCTTGTGGGATTGGTGAATTTAGCCCTTCTTTGCATAAAGAAGCATTGTTGGCATTTAATCAGTGATGATGACTGTCTGGGAAACATGCTTTCAAGGGTTACTTGCACAAATGAGTCATAAGTAAAAGCTCTTCATCTAGCACAGAACACACCGAGCTGGAAGAACAAACAAAAAGCTTGTTGGTAGATCAAAGGAAATACAAGCATAAAAGATACTCTTAGAAGATCAGTTGGTCTAAATATCAGAATTGTAGTAATATATTTCTATCTTATTCTCCTCTGGTTTATCGCTTTCATGTATACCTTGATTATTTTAGCTGCTGGCATAGTTTCCTTCAAAAAGCTGCTCATTTGCTGCAACTTTAATGGGATAGAGAACAAAGTGTTAGCAGTCTTAGGAGAACTGAGTTCATGTTCTGATGGGAATAAAATTTTTAGCCAATTCTCTTGTACTTTGTTCAGCCAACTCTATAAAAGTGAATCAAACATTGAGGACTGCGTCTGGCATATATAAACCTCTATTCAGAGGTAGATAGAAAAGGCATATGATAGCTGCAGAAAGTGAGAGATCTTCCTGTCTGAGATCACAGGATCATTTGCAACATAAATTCTTATATGATTGCTAACTGAAAATAGTTCATATGTAGGTTCTTCTAGATTACATCGTGACCATCTGTGGCCTGAAGACTGAGTCAGATTTGTCTACCATTCTGACTTGCTTCTTCTTTGCTTTAAAACTGAGCTTCTTTCAAATAGATAAAGAATGAATGAGAGGAATTGTCCGTGCAGCTTGTTCTTCTGTAAGCCTTTCTCACTTTTCATTTGACTGAAAGGAGGTCCACTCTACAAGCATGATGTTCCACCATGAACCCACTTCTGTATCTTTTGGTGTTCTGATGATACACACACTTAACTAGTGATGCAGCTGCTTTCTGCATGTGGCTTGAGCTAGCTTTGAGCCCCTCAGTTAGGGACAAATGCCCCATGGAAGAGGACAATTTACTGTGTAAGCAAACAAATAAGCTTTGGTTATTCCAGCTGCCCTTCTGGTTGCATAAGAGATGAAGGCTCAGGCTTGAAGTTTAAATGTCCCTCTGAGGGTCTCTGTGTCTAGGACTTGGCTAAAGCTGAGCAGTCACTCTGCTAACAAGGGAACCTTCTCCTAATTAAGGAAAATGTGATGTTCTGTCACAGGGAACATCAAATATTTTATATTCAAATAAGATGGAATTAAGCTACCGAAGAGCTTATATATGTACCAATAAAAGAAATCTTGACTGGTGAGAGGAGAGAGATAGGAGAAGAAAAAAGCACTGGTCGCTAAATAAGGTATGTAAATAATAATGAAGTCATATTTTTAATGTTCTTACTTAGTTTTATACATAAAAACAATTTGCTATTAGGAATCAACTCATTCTGGTTTTGCATAAAATATCTTCCCCTTGTCATAGAAAGTAAGACTGGAATATATAAATCATTGGAAATTTTCACAAGACATTGTTTTGGGAAGGGCTACATGTTGTACCAACAAAGTCACTGCTGGCTGCAAAATGGAATGGGACACAAATGTATTGCATTCATAATATTAGCTATAAAATCTGAAATTAATATCAGTTTCTGCTTCCGTTACCATGTGCTGATTAGCATAAAGGAAACTTTGCCCTAAGAGCTGTGAGGTAATTAACACAAAATTCAAACCCAGAAAAAAATTCCAAATCAGAAAAGGCTCTAAATGAAAATTACTGTTGGGAGAGCACTGAGGCAAGAATGATATATATTTTCTGATATCTACTTGCCAGGCATCTACTTTAGGCCAAATTGCAGGGAGGAGGGGAAGATAATTTGCTGGGCAAGGCAGACCTTTGATTCACTGCACATGGCTATTACCACAGGAAAAAGACATTAAAAAATATTATTTCAGATTGCTGTAGTAAAAATGCATATAAAATGCTGCTTCCCTTCTGGAAGCCCTTTGTTATAGAGTGACAATTTTGGGAATCATGCTGCAGTGTGTTAGTTGTCACTTTTAATGCTGGGCTATTAGCCACAATGTTGAATTAGATTATGAGATTTTGATCTCTGCAGATCATCTGACAATGCTTTCCCTAGAGCATCCCAGTAGTTACATGTAAAATAGTCTACACTTTTCCAACCTTTTTTAGAGTAAGGAATATTTTTGTGACCTTAATCTGGTGGAGTGCATTTTACCTGTTAGCATGTGTCAAATGGATGGAGAAATGTATGAAGTCAGGGGATCAGAAAAGATATTTGGCTTTTGATGATGTGTAGTACAAAGCATGAGATGCAAAGTACAAAACAGTGTCTGTGCCTGCACTTGGTCTGTGCAAAGGTCCTTAACTTCACTAGGAAGAATAAGTAGTCACTAGCTAGTGATGTATTGATTGATTGATTTGAAAAACTAGCCCAGTAATAGCCCACTTTTTAGAAACTATTTGTAACTTTCTCCAGTCTTAGTAACAGGTCTGCTTATGAAGCCTTCAAGTGTGGGGGACTTTTTTGTTCATAGTATGTAATTTTAAAGGTAACCTCAGCAAATATCCAATATGCAGTTCCAATGATTAGCGTTAAATATAGCGTATTTCAAAATAAATCAGTATAATGCTGCGTCAGCATTTCAGTGTCCTCATGATTACTAGTACCACAGAGGGGAGAATAAAGTTTGGAGGAGGTAATTAGAATGACGTTGCATTACTGAGCTGGTGAGCAGTACTGGATTTTGTCCACAAGTAATGGAGTTTTTCATAAGATGCTGCTTATCAACAGCTTGTGTGTGCAGATATCAATGAAAGTTAATGTGACTACCTAAACGTAAATTGCAAATCAAGTATGCCTTATATTTTCCAAAAGCATTACAATTTTAGCAGAGTTAATTTAAGAAGTATTTTTTTGCTTATTTTTATTAACTTTTTGGCAAACTAAAATCTATTTCTAGAATATTCGGAATCCTTAATTACTCGTATGTTTTTGTATTGACAGTGGGTTTTACCAGGCAGTCTACTTTCTCTAATAGTTAATATGGTGTTTGGGGATGCACTGCAGCAGTATGTGTTTAATTTAATAATGATTTATAATTTGCCTGAAAACTTATTCATAGGGTACACTAGATATTAGGTTATCTTTAAAATTCATTATTTATTAATACACATAATCTCTAAATGCTTGTTTCTTTGCAATTTGCTTTTTAAGCTAAGAATTGTGTTTTAAGACAAATATTAAAAAAGTAGAATACGGAATGCTGAAAACACAAACGGAGGAACAGCAGCTTTTGCTGAACATCAAGTTGTATTTTCTTTTTCCTGTATTTCTGCCAGTGCCCCTTACTCTAATTATGGTAAACAAGGCTGAACTCACTGTAAGATGGTCTGCTTGGAATAATCTGGGTTGTCTTCTAGCAGCCCTGGAACACAAATCTTTAATTTTTGGTACTGCATAATTACTGCATCAACCATGGAAGTGAGAGCATCAATGCACTGCCTATCACATGCTTTTGTAGTACAGTTGTTTGGATCCATGAGCTTTCAATATTTTGTATGTTGTCTAATAGGAGTTTTCTGAGGTGGTGGAGATCCATGTATACCAAATAACTTTCAAATACTATACCAGTGGAAAAACAAACCAACTCCCAATGTAAAAGAACAGGAGTTACCAAGAACATAAAGCACCTTCCGGGAGGGAAAAGCTAATTGTCAAGTAGAGGGAAAAAGGTCTCAGGAGACAAAGATATTACTAAAGGTAGGATTTTTGCCCCAGGTATGGAATTCCATGGAGGATTTATGTGAAAAGCTGATAATTGGGGCACTGTTAACAGTTTCTCTGCTTATCAAAACATTAAACTGGAAAGATTTCTTTGCTCATTGAGGATGATGATCACTTGTAATGTCCAAGTTTAACTGGGTTCCACTGATGAAATTAAAATATACTCTAGGTTCTTTGCATAACAAGCTAAGCTAAATATGAAGCCTACTGAAATATGAGGTCCCTGTCCCATGGTGATTTTATCCTGTGCTGCTAGAGTTTACAGGGAGGGGAACAGATTAAAAAAACCAATTTTTCTTTTGCATATATTGACAAAATGTCTCATTTTGACATTCTTCTGATTTTCTGCTGAATGAAATATTAGCTTGAAATTTGTCATCCAGTTTAGAAGATTTAAGGGGTTACTGGAAAAAAAATCCAGACAAACATACCCCACATACTGTAGAATTAAATGCGTCACTTTCAGATAAAGTGGGAAGTAATATGTGGATATTTGGTAGTTGAACTCTTACAAGTTCCATTGCATATCCACTGGAATTACTACATAAGATTAAATAAGTGGATCATTTTCTAGTATTATTTGACACATTCAAGGTTTTTCAATAATCATTTCACTCAACTATACTTTGAAACATATCTGGCAATGTAGCATATTCAAACGGACATGAGAAGAAATGTTTTTCAGAACAGTTCAAAACTACATTTAGATGAGAAAACTGAGCGGTATAAAAATAGTTCATTGTTGTTTCTCATGGGAGTGGGTTTTTTTCCTATACCAGTTGAAGTGTTCTGGGAATCTAAGGTTAACTATATACACCAGTAGAAATGATTCAAGGAGCAATGAGGCATGTGTCCATAAATAATTGCTGTCAGAGTTTTAAATTATTTCTCAAAAATTCCCCAAGGAGTTCTATTGCTCTTCATAGTTCTAATGTTTAAGTGATCCCTTCTATGGAAAGATTTTTAAGTATAGATAAATTAGACTTTTCCTTTCTATTTCTGGCTTGTTTCAGATACAAGATTTCCACTTTTAATTGTCTCAAAAGATTCTAAGTTGCATGACAAAATAAAGAGATATTAGAATTTACTGCTTTGTATAGTATCTTAATTTTCGCTTTCTTGCATTCATTCTCTCTAAATTTTTATGTGCAGTAAACCCTGAAAAAATGTGACCTATAGGTGGATGAGGAGGGGAAGTGCTAATTCTAGGATTCTGCAAGTTCTTTCTGAAGGCTCTAAGGGATACAGAAGGAACTGGCAAAAAAACCCCCAAAACCTTCCCATGACCTGAAAAAGCATTATATCAGAGCAATTTCGCAGAAAAATCTGCATGAAGAAGCTATGTAAAGAATCATAGCTTTTCTAGCACAGACTGGCTTTCTGTTCCAACAAATCAATTCTTTTCTCTGGCCACAACTGTGTAATGGCTAGAGATGGATATGGCAGATTATTTTGAAAAGAAGAAAAAATAATGGCAAAGTTTTATTCAATCTCTCTGACTGTGTAGCAGCTCTACAACTGATCTTCCATCCATCACAGTTCAGAAGTCACTGGAAGCCTTTGGTTTCTCCAGTTGCCTTTTTACTCCTGTGGGGACTTCAGATTATACTACTGCAGACTTGCTACTTGGGGGATATTACTCCAAGACTGTGGGGGTGCTGGAATTGTTTTTAGGTTTTTAGTTATAAGTTTGATGTGATTTGGACTTTAACCCTAGCTAGACAAAAGCTCCTGTCCTGGAATGTTCTTATCAGAAGTTGATAAGAGTTTCCAAGACAACCTAATCCTCTGCCTGGAGTTTGGTCATCCCATTGTCTTTTTCCCTCATCCCAATGCATCTCCCCCCCTTGTCCATCAATTTCCCAGGCCTGAGACCTTCTGAGAGGTGTCGGACAGTGGTTGGTGGATCTCCCAGGACCCCACCCCAATTTACCTGATTTGTTGATGTTGTGTATTGCATTTGGCATTAGCCACCTTGCTTTGTTTCATTGGTTTTGCAACTTGTACCCACCCCATAGACTTCTGTTGAACAAAAACCCCCTGCAAACCAGGCCCTGGGTCACTCTCCTGAGGCACAGGCCTGGGACCAGGGACTGCCCCTGTGATCCCCGAATAAAACCTTCTTCCTGAGCCTCTGAGTGTCCCCTCTTTCGAACCACGGCCGTGACAGCGAAGGCAACGGTGCTGCGGAGCCAAGACCCACGCAAAAGTACTGTTGAAGCATATCAGAGCTAACAGGGTGGTCCAGCCGACGCTGGGCTGGCCTGAGAGACAGATACGTGAAGTAACACAAGACTTATGGTGTATATCTCAACCCAACCCAGAGGTTTCTTCTTCTACTTAAATCTTTCAGCTTTGCAGCAGCCCTGTTGCTTGAGAACTTCTGGGATTTACAGAAGGATAATCTTCCCTGTTACAGAAATTGCACAGAAAAAAAACCATGAGATATGGAAAAAATCAGTCTTTCATATCCAGTGATTAGGATTTTCAGAGGTTTTCTCCTCTGACACCAAAGCAGATGCAGCATACTAGAAATCAATTATTATACAAGCTAGAATAGGTTTTGAAAATATATACAAAGCTTGCTGGACCAAGCAAAGCTTGTTTGTATGCTTTGCAATCCAAGGTAAACTTGGGAATTCTCTAAATTAAAGGTTCTCCTTACGTGATTCACTGAATAGATTGTACAGATTTTCAGATCACTTTGTTAACATTTAAATGGACTTAAAAACTGATGCCATTAAATTTGACTAAAATATGTTTTGTGTTAAGCTTGTTAAAGTAAAGACAGGTAAGTCGGACTGTGGAGGTGTTACTGAATTCCAAGTATTCAGAGTGAGAACAGTTGGCATCTAAATTACTGAGTTGTCATGTTAAATGAAGCTGAGTATTTTTAAGTGATTCACATGCAGATTGTTAAAAAGACACAAACTCTGCATTATCAAACAGGGCTCATTACTTTTCAAAATTAAGGGAACAATAACACCTAATTTTTGGAACTTAGCTGTGCAGAAAGTGTGTGAGGCTAATTCTCTTTTTCTGTCAACAGGATAAGTTCTGTAGACACATCTGTTACAAAGCATTTTCATGCCTTTCATATATTCAGTTGTTCATAATTTCATTAGTCATTAATCTACACTGATATAGTTCTTAATATTACTGCAATATGTAAAAGCATAAATTTTTGCAAAATAAAACTTGTAAGTACCTTGTTGATTGTTCTTTTTGAGGAGGAACTAAGTAGTTAATAATGCTGATGAATACTGAAGTGTAAGTAGGTAAAATAGGCTCACTACATAGAATTGAATGCAGCTCTTTCCATCTTAGAGCTATTGTGCCAGACTTTCTGCAGAGCAGAAAGTCTTTTATATTTAAGGATTCTCTCAATGTGAAGACTGAATCTAAAAATAACGAATTTGAGTGAAGTGACCCAAGCATGGAAAATATTTTAATTTAGGAGTGTTGCTGGTGATGTATACTTGTTCATGCAAGTTGCATCAAACTTCTGCTAATAAGAGAATAGGGGTCACTTTATTGCTGTAACAATATAAAACTCTACCATGTATCATCAACAGGAGGTGGGGGGAGAGGGAGAAGTCTTAATCAAATTGTAAAAATTAAATTTAAGTGAAATTATCTGAAGTTATGCTAAACAGAGGTCTCAACATCTGCGGTAATGAGCATTTCCACCTAATGTGGAGTAATCTAGACATACAACATTAGTTCTTAAAAGTGTCATTCCTGTAACTGCTGGTCTTGATGTTAGCAGTATTTCAAATGCAGTTGTGTGAAAGCTTTTTCTTTTTTTTTCTTCTCCTCCCCAGTTCATTTTCCCTAGCCAAATATAATAAATATTGATTCATCTTGAAAATAAGTATATAATAGTAATCTGGTTTTAGAGCCTTGGATCTGTATGTACCACTGTGGATGCAGACACATGGCCAAACAGTAGTAGCCTAATGAGCTGCAGCATTTAGCTTGCTGAAGTAGATGTTGTGGATGTGCCTGAGAGGTTTCTGTTGGACAGGAAAGTCCAACAGAATACAGAAAAGTGAATTTCAGAATACATTTGGTCAGAAATGTCTGATGAGTTTGAACTAGTACAGTTCTTGTTATGTTGTGAAACTAATGGTGTTTGATTTGGTTCTTGTGCTTTGCTATCAGTCTTGCTTTGGGCAAATCACTTCCACTCTGTCTGGCTCTGTAAAACACCACTACTGTCTGCTTCCTTTGAACTCTGGTAAGTTTGAGGCAATACGAGGTTTTCTATGAACCTTCAACCTCTGTCTGGGGCTTTTGTTATGAAACTCCCCTTTCCCTATTTTGTTATATGCAGCTTGGTCTTTTAGGGAGATTGGGGATGTTCCCAAGAGTGTTGCTTGTCAAAAGCACTGCATGGCAATACCTGAAGTTCTCAAAATGCAAGGAAAGGATTTTGCTGTTTCGTTTTTTGGGGTTTTTTTAGAATACAATAGCAAGCAGGGACTTTGCCTCAGTCAGGGGGAATTAATTCTTCTGGGAACTTGCATGGTGTTAGTATCACAGGGGATACTAGTACTTGCTCACAAAGCAGATGTGATTTTGGGGAGTGTTTCAGCCACCAGCACAGATATTAGTATCAAATAATGGCAGCAAGTTAAATAGGAGCCTATAAATGTGTTGGGGAAAAAAATAGTCAGACTGCAATTGGGATCATGTCCAGATTTTTTTTTTCATGTGCAAAATATATCATATTAAGAAACTGCTCTTACTTTGTGGTTGCTTTGTACCAGGGTTCCCTCAGCATGTGTGTGCACAAACGTATATGTAAAAATGTGCTTATTCTAAATGTAATATTCAAGTTCTCTATTTGGGATAATGTAATCCTGTTTTGCTGCAAAAACTTCAATCTCAAAAAACTAGAAACATATTTTTACACCTAGAAAATACCAAATTCAGTTTCTCGTTTTGATAGTACTCATTATTTCCTTAATCCATAGTTCTCAGATAAATTATGGTTCATTTTAAGAATAGGAACATAGACTGAAGTAAGGTCTTGGGACAGCTGAGACTTGATTTAGTCTCTATTTTGGTACTGTTTTAAAACTGACGTGTGCTACCTGAAATATAATCAAATTACTCAGGAGATCTCTGCTCCTACCCTTTGATACCATTTGTACTTTTGAAATGAAGTGCTATAAAGCATAAGCATTTCTTTCTTCTACATGCAAGACAAGCTTATTCACAGCTTTATATGTGAATCTGTGGAATTTTAAGAAGAATTCTCAGGGCTAGGCATTCAAAAAGGAAGAGGTATTTTCCTTTTTGATAAAGCACACGAGTATTTAGTGTAGCAAACTGTTTTGTGAGGTTTAATAAATGTTCATTTTGTTAGCCTCAATTTCTGCACAGCTAAATATCAAGGTAAATTAGATCTATTGCTGTAGCTCAGGAAAACCAAGCAGTCAAACAATTGTATATACTCTTAAACTGTGAAATTACCTGTAACGTGCTTCCTGTTAGTACAAATTAAGAGCCACAAGAAGTAAGTTATTGCTCATATTTAAGTCTTGGCTTTCTGTGAGATTTGGTCTCAGTGGATGGCAGGCAGAAAAAAATGGCTCACCTGAGCAAGGCACAGCTCAGCCCTGTCCTCCAGCTGGGTGGGATAAGCTGTTCCAAGGCCACAGCTGAACAGCAGACTGAATCTGGCTTTAGGGCTCCCGCTTCTAATCAAGAATGTTGCAACTGCATGATGGTAAGCAATGATCCGGTACAAACATATTCTGCTACCTCAACAGTTTTCTGGGAATTTTGACAACTCAACATTATTGTCAGGCTTTATGCCAGATTGACTATTATCTGTTCTAATATAGCTTCATGTAGCCAGGGCAGAGCATAAAGCTATCAGAGAGGCTATATTGTCTGCACCATCTAATTTGAGGGGAAAATGCGGTTTTGTTCTCATGTCTAATACAAATCAAATCTGTATTGCAGTGCACAGCTCCAGCATTAATGGTTATGGAACTGGAGCTTGAGAGCACGCTTTTCTGACTGTTACTTCCTGGCTAGGAGTAGGATGAACATATATCTTTGCAAAAGACCTTCAGCACTTCAGGCACATGCAAACGTACATGGTATGAAAGCGTGGGGGGATAGCACAATGTTCTGGAAATCTGCATTAGACAGAGTGAGTGGTGTCTTGTTTTCATTATAATTAATTGCCTTTTAACCTGTGCTCTTTCTGTATTCATCACACCCCTCCACTTCCCATATATGTCATATGCATAAAGTCACAAAAAAGATGGGTAAACGTAAGAATTAAAACATGGTCATTTATTTCGGTAGAGTTTAGGAATTATTATTCTGAAACTGTTGGGATCCTCTGTTACTAATGAACTATTGGGAAAAGACAACTCTTATGTTGCAGCAGAGTATTTTTTATGTCACTGTAGCATGAAAATTCTTGGATAATACCATGAAAATCAGTACATCAAAAATTCTTACTTTTGGCTGTGGTCTATTATGCTTGATCTAAAGGACAGTATGCTTTTCCTTCTGTTTGCACTCAATTTATTTCTGCTTATGTTGCAGAAAATATTACAGCTGTAATGCAGGGTTGTGTTTTCTGTCTGAAGTAATACATACCTGTGTAACATGTCAGGCTGAGAAATTTTTAAAATATCAAATTGAATCAAACATTAACCTTGTGGTTTTTCTCAGGTAGTGATGAAATATACAGTGCAATGTAAGTTACTGAATGATGAAGACTTTTGCTTCAGAATTTGTATACAAACAAGGTAATAGTGATGACTGCATAAATCCTGTAAATAGGATTTGTTGAAGCAAATATTATGTGTGGTAAGGCCACTAGTTTAGCATCCTTTAGAAATGTTCTATGGAAAATGCTATTGAAATCTAGGTTTTTAATTTCTCTTGAGTATCACGTCATTGTAGGCAGTGATGTCCAGATTTTGGAGATGATGAAGAGTCTTATTTTCTCCATCTATCCCTAGCAATTCTCAAATTCTGAGACCTCAGGTATGCTTTCAGCTTTAACATCCCCATATCCCCCCTTTTTTCTTTTTTTTTTTTTTTTTTTCCTTTTTTTTCCAAGAATAGATCTCAGAATGAAATCTGGTCTCTGATGTATTTTTTTTTTCACTTTTTCCTTTTCTCTGTGCATAACCATGGTTTATTTGCAGTTTAATATTTTTCTTTCCATGGTTCACTTTATTCTAATTTCGAGGAGTGGGATGAAAGAAGAAAAGCAGCAAATGGGGAATTGAACAGTTATGAGACCCCCTGAATGGCCAGTGGAAATTATAGAGACTGATTCCTGCAGGCATCTAGCAGCCATTTTCATTATCTTGGTGTTCTTGCCTTGAATTCTCTTAAAACTGAAACAGAACAACACATCTAAATACTATCAAATAATAAGCAGGCATAAAATGCACTTGTATACAGCCACGCATGTGCATGCATATACACACATATGCACACTTGTGTGTGTGTGTATATATATATTTATTTTCCTCCCTTGTTTGGGGCTCCATTGCTATCATCTTGTATGTGCTTTAGCACTGGTAGTCATGCAAACTGTAAAACCACCTAAAGTTATTTAGTTCTTATTTATAATAATTAAGTACCAGCTGCATTCTGTTTCATTAATTTTAACTAAAATTCATATATTATGCATAACAGTGTATTGGCAAAAAAAGAAAACAGTTCATGCTTTTATGTGACAGGTCTAGCTATTTTCAGTCAGTTAAAAGTTGGAAAGATACTTGTATCCCTTCCATGTATTTGGAATAGAAACTGGTTTGTTTTGACTTCAAGGCGCAAGAGTGGTACATGTATTTCTAATTTCCCTAGTGTATTTTGTGAAGTGCAAATTATATTGAATTACAGACTCTTCTGGGTTGGAAGAGACCCATTGAGTCCAACTCAAGTGAATGGCCTGTACAAGGTTTAACTCCACCTTAGCCTGGGCATTGTTAGCACCATGCTCTGACCAAGTAAGTTCATTTCAGGATCAAAGCAAGAGTCATCTTTAAAATTGATGGTGTTAAGGTTTCATGATGAAGTATGAGAGGTTCCAGAAACTGTGCTGTAAAGCTGAGTATAACTTAAACATTATTTTTCTTTTCAGTTTTTATTTCATGTTATGAGTTGCTGACTTTTTTAGTGGCAAACTTTCAGTGGTGGGTGGTTTTTTATATATTAACAAAACCACTATCTACCAAAATTATAAGCATAGGACATAATATAACTCTAGGATGATCTTTTTTCATGGCAATGCCTCCATTCCAAAGCCAGAGGAGAGAAAACTTAGTTTGACAGCTATGAAGAGATATGTTTATGGTAAATTGGGACTTAACTATACCCTTCAATAAGTAATCTTGAGTAATCTGCAAAATGGATAATATTCTTAGTTGGAAACAGGAGGAGAATATAGTATTAAGAGAGGAAAAAGACTTCCACTGAACCAAAGGTAATAAATTCAGAAGTATTTGTATTTATTTAAGAAACAAATACATGGAAAAATCATGGACAGAAATATTTGAAAATAACAGTAAAAAGGATTTTTGTCCATTTCTTTGTTGTAATATCATTAGAGAAAGCAAACATGTCTCATGCTTGCATTAATGAAGGAAAATATTATTGGGATAAATGAAATATATGACAAAGCAGCATGTATCAATGAATCTTGCTTCCTGGTTCTAACGGTATTTACTCTGAACTTTGAGATTCAGTGGTATTCAACATAATAAAGCCATTAGCTTCATCTTTTTCAGCATTAATCAGTGGGGAAAATAGGAAGACTTTGATATATTGCAAGCATATCTGCATGCATCTACCAGCAACCTTTATAGTCTTATCCCATTGTACCTGTTTCAAACAAGTTCTAATATAACCAAGATAAAATGTATTTTGCATGTACATGTATAATTCATTTGCACAGTAGACAGATGCCAGCATTCTTAGCTGAGTTTAAAACAGTAACCATGTTTAGATGTGGTGTTTGAAGGCATTGCAAATTTGCATTAGTAGCTTTTCTTATCAAATATATGCCTTCTGTAACTTCAGAACTTGAGTATCTCTAATCTTTTGACATTTTAGTGTGGAATTTTAAGCACATGATATTATTTATATTGTGGTTTAGCCTAATACAAGCTATATTGGTAGGAAAAATATTATTGAAAACAGTATTCCTGTTGAATTCTGTATAAGTAGCAGAATGAACAGATATATAGTATTCTAATCAAATATTTTTCTTGTATGTTTTGCTTTTTTTTCTGGTGTTGAATGAACAGGAGTTGTAAGTATTTGGAATAATGCATGTTCAAATTCAAGTACTGTTTTACTCTTTACTCTTACCTTTGGTTCTTTGCTATAATGCTATCTTGAAAGATTATGCTTTTAAATTTGAAACAATCAGGCCTTTTGTTAGGACACTAAATGTGCTCTGACAATTCTGTACTATTAGCGTGTTCTGCCTTCTACTGTCTGCATGTTATGCCAGTTAGTTTCTCTTTCGGCATCTGCAAATATTACTCTACAGTGTTTTTTCTGTGTTCAAACTCAGATCCTTGAGTCCTAATTGGACTTGATGCAAAAAACCTTGGGTCTCTTGAGTCAAGCACTGTGTGTGGTATTGCTCTCTTTATCTTATTGGTCAGTGTGTGTCATCAAGGTCCTTACTTGTAAAGTGGCTTGTCACTCTTAATGTTGGAATATATTCTGTTATAGGTTGGTTTTTTCTGAAGAAAAATCCTCAGTTGTGACAATGCAGAGTGCTGTAAACATTGACTAGAAGTCCAGCCTCAGATAATTTCCAGGTGTGAGAATTATGATCAGAACCATATTAAAAATTAGAAATTTTAAGACTATCAGTGGCTCAAAACAGAGTAGAAAAACAATTAAATACTTGAATGTCCCATTACAGTTGTAAAATGTTTAATGTGTGAAGTTATCTGATGCTCGTAATCAAATCTGTGACTCTTACTCCATGGTTTTCTTAGATTTTCTTTCAAATATACCTTTTAAGGATATGTTTAAATATGTGTGTATGTTCTGGGTTTTTATTTGTTTGGGCTTTTTTGGGGGGGGAGGGGGTTATGATTTTTGTTGTGTTTTGGACTTTGGTCTGTTTTAATGCAGCTATCTTTTTTTGCCTTAAAGTGGAGGGTTTTTTTCAATAAATGCTGACTCTTACATAGAAGTACTCCAAGCTGACAAAAAGTGCTATTGTTTCCAAATTATTGTTTTACCCCTGGGAAAATGTATTCAGATTTCCTTTTTTATTATTGTATATATTAAACTTGATGCTGGTGTGTGTCAGATTAGTGCAAAGTGTGTTTCGAGGTAGAGATTAATATACTATATCCATGCAATTTGAAATGCTTTTAACAAATGCACAGATAAGGCAGCTTTTACTTCAGTTGCATTTGTTTCTCCTGAAACAGTTGTATTTTGGTGCTATTTCTAACAAAGCTACATCTGCTTTATATTCAGTGTTCAGAAATACCAGCAGAATTGCTTTTTGTAATCCTCTAAAATACTGATGCTTGTGCTAAACCCCCGTCTGTTTGTTTACTGGAGATTCATCAGGCCAGGTACAGATGCTGGTTCTACAAGATCTTCCCTAGAGTGGATTTTTAATTAAAACAACTCTTTTTACCCCAGCTGTCAGTGCAACCCAAATGAAAAACAGAAAGCTTTTTTAGAGAAGAGCTGAATGTTTAGCTTGTTCTAAAGTCTATAACCACAAATTGAAGCATTGAATTTCCTACTTCTCTGAATTCTTTTCTCCCTTCCTAGTTAGTGCAAATTTTGTTTGGAGAAGTCACTCTAGAACTTTCTAAAGCTTGCTTTCTTCATGTATGTTTCACGATGCACATTGATTGAATTCAACTGGAAAATATTTTGCAGAAATTTTATTAAGATTGTTTCAATCTGACCCCTACTTTACAGATAGCTGAAGTTGTACGGCACCTCCTCCAACAATTCTTGGATTTTTTACCCCTTGCCCTATGGAGTAATAGCTCAGATCCTCATTCTTATTGAGTCAAATCTTCCTTCAAGCTGGAAGGTAGCTGAATATCGACATAAAAATGCACCACAAAAAGTGGAAGATCGCTTGAGAAAAAAAGGAAACAAAACAAAAAAACCCTGTTTCCTACATAATAATGCAAATTGAATTGTCATTTATTTACCTGCCTTCAGTATTACCTCATGGAGAGACCTTGGTTGAAATGTGTCTTGCAATCCAAACCAAACAGTTCTGGTTTAATCCCAGCTGGCAACAGAGCACCCACCACATTTCCCATTCCTCTGCCTCACCATGATGGGAGGGGGAATTGGAGTAGAATCTGAAGAGTGAAAGTGAGAAGTTGTGGGTCGAGATAAAGATGGTTCAATAAGGAAAGCAAAATACACACACACAAGCAAAGCAGAACAAAGCATTTGTTCCATCTTTCCCATGGGCAGGCAGGTGTTCAGCCATCCCCAGGAAAGCAGGGCTTCACCACGTGTAACGATGACCTGGGAAGGCAAATGCCATGATTCCGAATGTTGCTCTTTCCTCCTTCTTCTGGACTTTTACATGCTGAGCATCAGGCCAGAGGGTATAAAATATCCCTTTGGTCAGAGGAAGTCAGTTGTACTGGTTCTTTCCTCTCCCAGCTTCCTGTGTACCCTCAGTCTTCTCATGGATGGGATGATCAAAAAATCAGAAAAGATCTTGAACACGTGTAAGCACATCTCAGTAATAACAAAAACATTTATTTTTTTATTAACACTGTTTTAGGACAAGTCTAAAACATAGATCTATCCTGGCTATTAGGAGGAAAATTAACTCCACCCCAGCTACAATCAGCATATAAACCTATGTAGCCCAAATTCCTAAAATCCTTCATTTCCCAAGTCCTGTCTGATCTTCTAGTTCTACTAATGCTAGCCTTCTGTTTGCTCAGTCCCAGCAGTTAAGTACAACAGGTGAATTTGTCCTCAAAAACGTTTACCACAAAAATGGACTACTGCAATGCTACAGAATAACTGTGTCATCTTTCAGCTGCTTTTACAGTGTTGTCTTCAATTCTAAAAGATATGTATGAGAATGAGATTTCTAGTTACCACATGATTATGTCCACTTCAGATTAATTATGTCCACTTCAAAAGTTATGGATTTAAAATAGTTTCTGCTTCACCATCAGTTTTTATGCTTTGACTGTGTACTGTGGGTCTGCCTAATGAATTGGATCTGCCTAATGCATTTGTGCATTTTCTCTTTTTCCTTTTTTTTTGTTTTCTTTTTGTTTTTTTTGTTTTGTGGGCAGGTAGGGTGGTGAGGTTAGTGGTGACATTAGCTAGAAAAATCCCCCTCGCAAATGTTTCATTCTATTCTACTCAGACTCATACCTGTCCTGCTGAATTAGCAATGTATCTGTAGTTCCTTTGTGTAACTACTGTTCCAGGAATCCCACACGACTGCTGTCTGCCTTCAGTCTTTTTACCAGAGATGAATGGGAGTTGCGTGTGTCATCTGTAAACGCTTTTCTACTCCTGTGCTTAGTTGCTTTATGGCCCCGAGTTGGCAGGTACCTTAAAAACCATGCTAAGCATAATTTCAGATTAATTATTTATTTAATTATTCCTGCCTATAATAGCTGTGCTGAGATATCATGTCCTTATGAGTCCACAAGTCTTAGTACAGAGGCAGACAGACAGTAGGGCAGAACTGCTGCAGCTGTTGCACTGTCTCAGACTGCCATAGAACCACACCTTGTGTTCAGCACTATGTTTTAACACTGAACAGTGGCCCGCTTCAAAATAGCAAGCCTGGGGTTTTTACTTGGTTCATTTTTATTTGAATATATTGTAAGCTGGATAATGAGAGAGACTCATGTATAGCCATAGCAGATGAGAGAACAAAAAGTCTGCGGCATTGAAGATTGGTTTGCAGTACCTGAAAGCCAAAATATTGCAGAAAAACTGGTTCTCCCTTTTTTTGTCTTTGAAAAGGAAGACAAAGAAAGATGGACTTGGCAGTTCTCAGTCAAGTTAGGTTTTGTTTTCCTTCTTACTTGGCAAACCTATTCAGTGTTTGATCCTTACACATGGCCATGGCCCAGCACCTTGGCCTTATTGACCCCCATGCAATTGGCCTCAGCCTAGCATTAATAGTCCTAGAAAAGTGCATGATTGTTGTCATCTAGGTATGAAGGTCTTCCTTTGTGCAGGGGGACGCTGTTTTCAGTCCTTGCTTTCAGCATATGCTCTTGGTTTGATAATTCACATGAAGAATGGATTTGCAATCACTGTGTTTGTGCCAATTACTTGAAAAAACCCGAAAACGCAGCTAAAAAAGAGTTCAAAGCTCCTTAACACGTGCAGCGCTTATATTCCTAAGTAAGTTTTCACAGATAGAACTTGAGATCCTGCAGACCTCTGGTCACCCAAAAATGCCAGGAATTGTGCTGACATCTCCAAAGGAGTATTGTGATGGGTTGTTCAGGCACTACTTATGTGCTACCTCAGTTCCTTCTAAAATTGACCAATTTTTGACATCTTCAAAATTAGGAAATTACTTTCCCATGCAGCATAACTGGATGAATTTATCTAATGTGTTGTAATTACAGTATTTTATTAAAATTTATCTCTTTTAGTATGGTTTCTGAGTAGCTATGCTGAGAGTCATTCCTTAGATGTTCAAGATCATTTGAAGAAAACGTGATTTTTTAAAAAATTTTATTTTAGCTTTAAATTTGAAAAGAATACATTTTTCAGCTCTTCTGCACTAGTTGAATAGATTCAGTGTTTGTACAATGCTTGTAAAACCATTTATGCAAATCAAATTGCAAGAAAATTCCTGAATATTTTTATATTTTGGTTAGGAAGTTTTTTTTTGTAAAGCAAATGCCATTTGTAATTTTTTTTTCTTTTTATTTTCAAACCAAGATTCATACAGTAAAGACATAGGGCAATGCACTTTCACCCACATGCTTCAGCAGATTTAGTGTGATTGCTAAAGTGAGAATGTAGCAGAGGTTATGAACCCTCTTAAATACTGCCCGTGTGTATTATTTCAGATTTTAAATAACAAAGGTAGTTTAATTACTTATTAAAACATTTTAAACTGCCTGACAAATTCCCTTAATGAAGAAATTATCTAAATTTATTTTTCATAGAACCAAAAATGCAGTAATGATTTACTGCAGGCTATAAAGTAATCACTAGAGAAGGTTCTTGAGTAGGCATTATCTCAAAGGAAGCTGCTTGGTTATTCTTTACATAAGCTTTTTTGGCCCAGAATCTTCAAGGTATCTGAAGCATTGTCTTTGCTGTGACAACCAGACTCTGAACAGAGACATTGCAAACTCTAAAGTGTAAGAATTGATGTGATAATTTTTCTTCACTTCTGGGTGTGTTCTTCTCTAGAGCAACTTGAGGAAAAAAAAAATAATTGGGTCACGAGTTCTTGGAAGCAGAGACAGGAATGTGTGGCATTTTTAAAGTGTTCTGGTTGTATGGTGACTACAGGGACCAATTTTGCCTTCAATATCCATTTTGATGTTATTAAATTACTTTATTATTGAACACTGCTCTTTCCCTTTAGTTACAAGTGAAAACACATGCTGTAGTAAGTCCAGATACTATCCACATCTCTAAATTCCTTAGAAAATTCTTACAGCACCTTCAGGGTCCTACCCCTGTACTTTCTAAATTCCTGACAGCATGTTTAGCTAATTCCCTTACCACTCCTGAGCCAGATATAGGTGAGGGAAAACATTCTGAAGCTGGTTAGGGATCCTCGAGGCTAACCAGCAACCTAAGCACCAGAGCTAGCTCCTAAGCTGTTCCTCAGTAGGGGCTTCCTGTTCAACTGGTGATGGGGGAAATTCACTTTCATAAATATTCAGTGTTTATTAAAAAGGAGGCAAAATGTTCTAAGCAGCTGTGGAAAAGGTCAAATAGAATGACTTTCACAGCTTGAAAGTCTTAACTCTAAACCAGCATATTATAAGGCTCATATTTTTTCAACACAACCTTACATAGGTATAACCATACACTAGGTATGCCATAAGTGTATATATAAAAATATTTTTTAGTCTACCACTACTGTAACCAGCAGTTACAATCATTTAGAGACAAGATTTCACTTCAGATCAATTAAGAGCTTTTAAAAGAATCTTTAGTACGCTCTAGTAAGTATTCCCCATTGGGGTATTTAAGAGATCCACCAGAATTTATTGTATGAAATCCACTTTGTTGTCGTCCCTGGGAGTACCAACAAAAATTGGTCTGCTGCAGCCGGGGTAGCTGATGGCCAAAGACTTCATAATCCAATAATCCAAGTCCTTTGTGGGGTCACTGTCTTTGGAGGAAGTACAAAGTACAAAGGCCAGACTCTGTTGGGCACCAACTGTTGTAAACTCCCTTTTAGGCTTTCAGAGCTGTGGGGTGGGAGCTCTACAATAACAAGAGTGGGGAACTGCAGGGACCAGTGTCTGCTGCAGAACCTCTGGGGTGTGCAGCCCCAAGCCAGGCAAAGGAGGTGACAACAAGGATCCACGTGAAGGAGTAGAGGGAGGCTCTCAATATGAGGTTCCAACAGGACATTTACTCAAACCTAAGAAGTCAGGGAGAAAGAGCAACTGATGCTGCTGTGCAGCAGCTTTTAAACAGGGGGTGGTATGAGGGGTGGTACAATACAACAACCAATGGTAACACAGTAGGTGGGGATTGCATGGGGTGGTACAACCAATAGGGAGATACAAAGGGAAGGGTGTGAAGTTGATGAGCCAACTGGGTACTGAGGAACACAGAATTCTCTGGAATAAGGGGAAGGGGCAAGCCTTGACTGGCAGGCAAGGGGTTGGGACAACTGGGGATCAATATGGAGGGATCTGGAAGAATGGGCAGGGTTAATTTAACTGATAGGTAAAGGGGATGGAGCATTTGCAGGGTGAGAACAACTCCGTGGGGATTTGGGGGAAAGTTAGGAACACACCACAACATTGTAAAGGTCTGTAGACCAGACATTTTGAGGGCAAAAAGGCAAACTTTTAGAGCTGAAAAACGAAGAGCTGCATGAACTCTCTTGGGTGAGTAAATGAAGTAATTTTGAAAGCAGTGTGTTCCTAAGGATTGGTTGTTTCTAGATCTAGACATTGCTACTAATGACATATACTTTTTTCCCCCCTAAATTCTAGCTACACAAAGCTTCCAACTGTTGGAGAAACTGGAATAATCAACTTAAAGAGCTCTTTTTTTTTTTTTTTTTTTTTTTAAATACCAAGGTCTTCCCAGGAGATAACCCCATCCTCCCCAAGTGCAGCTCCAANTTTGAACACATGCTCTTTTGCACTCATTTTCTAGTTTGATTCTGTTTCTCAACTACCTACTTATGTTCATGGGCTGCTTAATGCAAAATTCCTTAACTTGTGCAAGGGACTTGCTCACAAGTAAACATTTTCTTCCTTACTCAGAAAATAGTAGATTTCATTTACTGTGGCACAGCTTTGAAAGGAGAATTTTGCTCTCATGACTGCCTTTCCCAAAATTAACCTCAAGCATTTTCAGGATTACAGAAGGGGACTTAAATCTTAGTGGTAGTGGGGAATCAAATCAGAAGTGTTGCATGAAAATTTTCATAGCACATAATCATTAAAAAATGGTAACATGCATTTATTTGGATTAGGTTTAAAAGAAACTGGTAGCTACTGAATTCTGAAGGAATGTTGGAGGGTTCAGCTTCTATTAAAACTGTGTGCCATAGCAGACCTGTCATCCAAGTCCTGGAAGACTGTATAGATTCACATGAACCAGGGACTGTGTCACCTCCGTTAGTTCTGTCTGTGTGTTCAGGCCCACTTGAAGTACCTGGACACTCAACAGTGGTTGGTTTAATGTCTGCCACTGAAATAATTCCAGGAGTGTTTCCCTGGGACTTTGGAGATCGGCACCAGCTTTAAAGTGGAATGTTACCAAAGGAAAGGATGGGATGCTGGCTGCTACCAGCTCATCGCTAGGCTGTCAGGTAACCTGGTCCAAGTTTTACCTGTGAAATTCATTTACAGGTCTAGATTTGTCTGTCTCTGACAGGTGGAATTTTGTAGAATAAAAAACCGAAGCAAGCGACAAAACCAAACCCAACCCCACTGAGACTTCCCCCTAAAAGCCAAAGTTTAGCTATTCATACAATTATCATCAAACTGCGATTCGAATCGTTCATAAGCCTACAAAGGTGCGACTCCCCGCTGCTCTGAGCTCCCACATGGCAGACATCTTCCCTCACAGGGCATGGGGACCACAAACACCCTCCTCTTCTGGATCTGAGATTTCCCTTATTTACATGTGCCTCATGTTGAAGGTGAATGCTTTGTGTGCTCCAGTTGCCCCTACACTACACATACTGGTGAGGAAGCACCCAAGCCCTCTCATACACAGATAAGGGTGGGATGATTGTACCCGATTACAAACATTAATTATCATTTGATTTTTTTAGAAATGACCCCTTGAAACTTTAATGTAGTTTCCTGATGTTTGATATTTAATCTGACATCATGGGCTATAGTCTTCTCTAGCATTATAATTTTTGGCCAAAGGAGCTGACAGGTAGGTCTGTATGATCTTTTCACATACTCTTTATGCTCACATCCCTGCTACATCAGCTGCTGTTACCCACACCACATGCACACCTCCATAGTGGAAAGCTTTGTGATTTTTATTATCCAAATGTCAGGGAACTAAACTATAAAGGATAACAGCAAAGGTAGGTGAGAAAGGGTGTAGAGCAAGACCTCTGTTTTTTAGCAGTGGAAGTATTTTAGGCCACCTTCTCTCTCTCTCTCTTTTTTTTTTGTTTTTTTTTGTTTTGTTTTGTTTTAAACCATACTGTGCCCTGAGCACCAAGTCATCTTTTGGTCTTGGTTTTATATCTACCTTTGCAAACATTTTTTTCTTAAATTGCAACTTACTTACTTAATACTTTAATTAGCTCTTGCCAATTTTCTTACTTAGCTCTATTTGGTCACTTTGATACTTTCTTTTATATGAAGTTGTAGTAAGTAAGACAACTGAAAGAATGCTTCTTAGTTTCCAAGGAGCATATGAGAATAAGCTGCTTCTTTTCAGTTTTTTAATAGGCTTTCAACCAGCTAGGTGTTTTTTTGTTTGTTTGTTTGTTTTAATACAGAAAACCCTTCCTTCTTTGTCAGAAAATAATTTTAAAAAAGGACAACTATGCATAATATTTATTTCATTAAAATGAAAAGATGTAATGATTCTTAATATTGTTTTAAAAGTAACCTTCTAGGGATTTGGCTGTTTTGGGGGAGGTAGGAGAGGAGACAATAAAAAGCTTATTGCATAGACACAAATGACTGAGTTAGATTAGTTAATTTAACTCTCCAGTGGACCTTATTATTTAATGTTTATAGTGTGTCAGAGTGTTCTGTAGTCTGAAATCTTCAAGGTCTCAGCTGATAGTTATCTCATTTCTATCTCTCTTCATGAAGACACCTGTTTATATGTTGCTGTCTCTCTGTCAAGAAGCATAAGGCAATGAACCCCAAATCTGCAGGTTTTCTCATAGAAAATCCCTGAAATGTTTGTTATGGAGAAGAAGTTTCTGTTCACTTAAGAGCCTTCAACAAGAAATGTTGGTGTGTGGAAGGACAGACAGTACCAGTGTTCTTTATACACTCCCATTGGTCCTTGAGCTGTCATCTCTACCTGAGCTGAAATAATTGGTTGTGAAGTTTTATCTTTCTGTGTTAATTTGGGCTGGAAAAAACTTTCAAAAATATTCTAACAATTTCCCCTCTGCTCCCCCATTTAACAACAGCAACAACAAAACAGGGATACCTTCAGAAAATAATAAAATAATTCATTGCTACATTAATTCATTGTAATTGGGGAAGTTCCGAGCTATTACGCTTAGTGAAATCATCTTTTTGAAGGGACCATTAGTACTAGGAAGGAATAGAACAAAGTTAGGTATGGCAAAGAAGAAAGAATTAATAGCAGAATAGGAGTGAAAGGAGGAGGGGAAAATGGACTCTCTTTTTATGACTATAAAATTGCATGTATGTGTTTAATAACTTCCAGGGAGTTAAAGTCAATCAAAGGAAAGTTCTAGTAGTTATGCAGTAGAATTATCACAAGGCAGATTTGTGTGGTGCAAAGAAGAGATGAGATAATTGAAGTGCTACTGTTTTGATGTTTTTTGGCTTCTTGTCCTCGTCTTTTTTTCCTCATCAAAAAGAATATAACAGATTTGCCTTAAAACTCTTTAGTTGTATCACTTGGTTTTGGCAGAAAAAAATTTGAGTAGATATTACTTAAGTTATGCACATCTAATCCAAAGCAAACCTTTCAAAGAGGCAAAAGCAGAGCAAAGTCTGAATTTGGAAAGAAGAGAAAGTATCTGCTTCCTGGTGCTTTAGAGGCAGAGAACTATTTTCTCTTATTTTTTCCTCAAAGAACTAGCTTACGGAGGATCAGTGATTCAATTCATACAAAATATTGCAGTATTTTATGTCTTAATGATATGGTCATTATTCTCCTTAAGGCCATTATCCTAAAGCTGCCACCTTCAGGGTTTGTGTGCCCATCATCCAAATGCAATATGGTAATACGATGTTGTGATGACAACATTGTTGAAGATGTCCCTGCTCTTGGGGTGGGGAGGGTGGACCAGATGATATTTAAAGGTTCTTTCTAACCCTTACTGTTCTGTGATTCTAAGCATACTATTAGTTCCTCTGCCCTGAAAAGACAGTAAATGTAAGGATGGTCTGTTTTGCTGGTGAAAGGAGGATTAAAATCTCTTTTTATAAGATTAGGATATAAGCTTAAAAGTAAGTAAATCTGCAAATTAGTTCAGTTCCATGGGCTGCATATCTTGATCTTCATCCTCCTCTTAATTCACTAAATATTTGGGACATGGGTAAACTACCAGCCATTTTACATAGTATTTATGACTGAGAAATGGAAGGCTTAGCTCATTCAAAATATTTGAGAAATGATCAACCTTTACACCCCTGTATGTGAAACATGAGGGTTTTTTGGGGGGAAGAGGGAGCTTCAAGGGAAGATGGATTTTTCATTCAGTTTTGTGTGTTCAACAAATCTGTCTAACTCTGAAACAAGTAGACATTCCACAGTCTTTTAAAATGTCATTTAATTAATATATTTTAAAAGTCTCTTCCCCACAGCTAAATATTTCTGGAAGTGGGCTGGAGTATCTTTATTTTGTTCAGAAATGTGTGAGGGCTGATACTTGCATAAAAAACTTGAAAACTAAAGATTAAATTTAGCCAAAGTTTATAAGAACCCGGAGGAGAAACAAAAAAAGTTAAAACCCAAATTTGCTCAGTTTTAAAGCAGATAATGTAAGATATATGAAATGGTATCAAAATCCTCCTAGGAGTTACATGTAGGCACATACTTGTAGTTCATAATAAACCAGAAAATAATAATCAGATTACTGAATTAAAACTTGTATCTAAATAGCAATAAGTGCATTTAATTACATGTTTAGATGTAGCTTTCAGTAGGGCCTGTCTTAAATTGCAATTCCTTTACTAAGTAAAATGGGACAATTTGAATGTATTTAAATAAGTAAGCCTAGATTTGACAACAAAGTAATTAAGCAAAAAGTACTAATATACGGTCTTGAAATCACCAGTGAAACTCAAAAGTTTTCCAATAGCTGTTTTTCATCTGACGTTTACTTGTTCAAATTAGTTTTTATCTATTTCTATCTCACTTCAATATTTTTGCTTTTATCGATGTAATTTCACAAGAATTTCATAAAAATACCAGTTTACAAAGGATTTGGAGGACGTACATTATTGCGATTATTACGATTATGAGAGGTTGTGGTCTTGAGGTTGTAGATAAATCATAGCTGATATGCACAGTCCTTGACTATTTTACTAATGGGATTTGTTTTGTTTTGTTTTTATTCCTTCATTGACAGGAGTAAAAATAAAAAAACCATGGAAGTATTTCTACCCATCGTTTTCCAGCCACTCAAAGTGATTCTTTACATTTACAGTTCCTGATAAGCCTCATTAAGACGTTTTTAGTCCCAATGCCCCTGTAGTTCTTCAGGGACTTACTGTAGTATTTTAAAATACTCTGAGTTTTTTCACTTCTGTGTAATTTCTGATCATTCACTGAGCACAAATGGAGTCATATTGCCCCCAGCAGGGAAAACACAGAATATAACTTCATTCCTTTATATCAGGCCTAAAGAACAGTGCTGGATTCAAGTAGTGTGTGTTCCATCTATATAAAAAATGTATTTGTTAATATATAACTGTAACTTGTAAACACCTAATCTGAATTTACCATGTTTCAATAAACATATTTCTTATTTTTCTTATCTTTTTATAACTTAATTTGATCAGTATGCACAGCAGTAGTTCACACCGTAAAAAAGCCCTAACATGTTTTGTTTTCTAAAATCTACTTTCAAGGCTGGTCAGATGTTTTCCATGGGTTTTTTTAAGACTTATTTTGATGAAATTAAGAATATGCAAAATTCCTTTTTGCCATAATGGCCAGAGTACTTTCAACAGAGTTTAAAAAAAAAAGGTAAATCATAATATAAAGTTTGTTTGGTTATTGTTGTGTTTGTTTGTTTTTAATAAAGTAATTTCTTCTATACAAGGATGCAAAAATATCCTGATATGATATAATTTAGTAAGGAACTGTGGGGATGACCAATTTAGTTCACTTATGATTTTTGCTATTGTTTTGTTATTGCTGACTGCGCTCAGTGTTGTGTGTAGAAATTCTTTCTAGAAATTCTTTGGTCATTACATAAAGCTACATTGACTTTATCCTTTACTGAAATCCTGTTCAGAATCACTGTGCCATGATTAAAAAACTACTTTTTAAGGACCACATGATGCATGGCATGATTATTTTCTTGATTGTCTTTTGATATGATTTTATTTTCATCATTTCTCTTTAAAATAGTTCACATAGATAAATGCTCTGACATATAGTTTAATATAGAAGTTCTATCCCATTTTAAACCTTAATTAGAAAGTTACTGCCAAATATTGAAAGAATGTCACTTCAAATTATAAAATTCATTAAAGCTTGTGTATCTTTTTTGGACTTCAGTATATTAAAGATACTTCATGTCTGATAAGATAGTTGAGATTAAATATTCCTTTCTATGAACATTAAAATTGTTACATCTGTAAGTGGGATCTTAAGTCTTCTTAGATAACCTAGATCTTTAAAAGTTTAAAATAAAAAAGTTTATTTTAGTATAGCTGGTGTGTTCCATGTCAGGGTGAGATTGATTTTTGTCTTGTTTGTGTTAACAGGAACAGCTTAATCATTTTGAGAACATAGTGAAAAGAGGCTGCTGATTTTGCACATTTGAAAAATTTGATGACCCTTTCTGACTGCCTATAGTCATTGTTATTTATTAGATATTTCAAAGTTATCACACTGGATTTATGCCCAGTGTGTCTGTTGCCGTTTTATTGCTATAAGACTTGGGAAAGGAAATCATAGTTCGAACATCATCTGTTGGTACATCTCTTGGACAGCAATGAGACAGAAAACTTCTTGTAACTAAAAGTACTTGTAAATCTTACTGCTAGGTAGTTTGTCCATGAACTCTTCCATTCTGTCATGGTACATGGTCTGCCAGAGTGTGTGCTAACCCAACACATGTGTTCTTAGGGAAAAAAACCTGATCCACATTGTGTTCAGTTAGGATTTAGTACAGTGGGTTTATGTAGGGCATGATCAAAAAGTAGAAGTAATATCTCATTCCGCATCTCTATTTTTCAAGATCTCAGTAGCTTTTTTAGTTCTTGTCAAAATGAAGAACTTGAATTGTTTCATGCAATGGTTAAAAGATAACATGATTGGAAAGATGTGAAGCTGGTTTGGAAGGTTTTGTTCTGGTGGCAAATCCAGGCGAGGGATTTATTGCAAAAGTTCTTAAATTGCACTGCAATGACTGTGGGAAAATATGGGAATCAGATAATTTTTAAGTCTTGAAGGTCCACATTCAGCACAAACAAATCATTGAACGACAAGACCGTAGTATAAGGTCTGCAAAGTCAATTTCTGTAATTTTCTTCCTGTTCTTCAAAAACTGAGCTACTATCACCTTATACTTGGTTCTTGCTGGCATATAAGTACTTGAATTTGTATTAGTTAGTGCTCCTTTGAACTTGTGTGTGGTGAAAGTAAGAAAACACACTTAAAATAGAAAATTGTATCATAAAAATATTTAATATTTCAATGTTTATCCTCTCACTGTGGTTGAGTGTTTCTACAGCCGTATCTACATGGGACTTAAGTGACCTCAGCTGCTGATATAAAAGACACTGATTTGTCCAAGTTTATACCTGGCCACACAGGACCAAATTATACACAGACCATAACAGTTTGGTGCAACTTACTTTAAAACTTAATTTCTACGGTTACTGACTAAGCAAAAGTTTCAAGGAGGTTTAACTACAGACATTATGCAATGCAAATAGAAATTGCTTCTGTGCAAATGCAATAAGCAAAAATGTATTAGAGAGTCCGGAACTGCAAATTGGAAAATTTTTAATCTAGTACTTGTCCAATATTTTTTTAATGGCACCTGGAAATGATATGGAAAAAGCCTCCACAATTTAGATGTATTTTACTGATTTATACATGCTAAAAAAAAATAAATCAGAAGACCCGATTTCAATTCTGGTGTTTTTCTGTGCTCCTAAATAAGTAGAGAAAAATAAACCTAAATAAAATAAGTATAAATAGGCCTAATAAATAGCCTAAATAGATACACTATGTTGAACAGCCGAACCTTTCTATTTTAACTTTTGTCATGATAAATCAAATATTTGAGCAGAGATTTTGAAATACTGAAAATCTTATTTCGTAATACATTTCCAGGAATACCAACTTCAGAATATTAAGGAGGGGGAATCACTCTAGATAACGCATGATATCTAAAATAATTTGCAAAAAAAAGGGGAGAAAAAATTAATGCCCATTTTCAAAATTCTAGTCTGGAAAATACACTGATCTGTAAATATATATGCAACATGAAGTGTTTTACACAGAAGTGTAAAAACTGAAATGTGGGTAAAATATTTTTGAGACTGAAATATAGTGGAAACAGCAAGAGTTAATGGCATGCTGAGATACCAAATACTAAGAAGCAGCTAATCATTCTAATTGGGGGCAACAAATAAGAAAACACGAAGCCCAAAAATCTTTGTGGCCTGGAGATTGCTGTAATGCATAGAAGTAAACAGAATTGATTGAAATGTGTTTATCCTAACTTAGGAGATGGTATAGTTGGCCTCTCAATATCTACTCTACATATGGTTGCAAAAGTGCAAATAGCTGTTATTTGGGGTTGAAAAGGGTAGTTTCTTTGAACTTTGTTCTTTACTCAGAACTGGCTTAGAAGATTTTAGAAAACACTGAATTGGGTAAATAGCTCAAATCAGATTTGTGCATGCAATTCTTAGGTATTTTAATTAAATAAAATACTTGATGCTTCATTTGTTTTTCTCAACTATGTTTTTGTTGTGGTACTTATATATATTTTTGTTCAAAAATGTCCTGAAGCAAGAAGTAATGCAACTTCAGTATGCATACTTGAATTCCAAAAATTATGCAGAGACCGAACATCTCTGCTATCAATCATGTACTGCAATTCAGTTATTGGAATATTAAAAATAATTCTGGTAAATTACTCACTCTGGGAAACTAATAATTGGACAAAAGTATGTTTCAATTATACTTTGAGAGCAATGTCTTTACAAGACAATATCCTTTACCTTCTAGATTGACATATTCCATTACATTCCGTAGCATGTAGTCTTTGCAACTCCTTGATTTTCAAATGTTGATAAAAACAAAGAAAAGGATTTATGTAAATATAAGTCTTAACTAAAAACTAAAGTCTTTGCTTTCCTTACTTGTATGTATGGCTTCAGTTTCAATGACCCTCAGCACTGGTGAAACTGCTTTCTGATTTCACTGAATGTAAGTAGGTTTGGCTCTTAAATAGAATCAGGAAAATATTTTTGCTATAGAGCTAGGCAAGAAGAACTTTTTAAAAATTAACCTGGAAAAGCATTAGTTGACAGAAATCTAATATATTGACTCACTGTATCTTGTAGAATCTAGAAGGGAAAAGAGAGGACAAAATACTGAAGTATACATTATTTACTGCGAATCAATGATATTAAATGAAAAAAAGTCATCTCAGGTTTTCCACCCTGTTCATTCCCCCAGGCAAACATGCAGTGAAAGCCGAGTAGTTTTCTTGATTTTTATCCAATTTCTTGAATTTTACTTGGAACTATAGATTCTGAATATTTCTGAGACCTCTGAGGCTTCATTTAATGTAGAAGGATTTTAAAGTTTTATGGATATCATAACAATATTCACAGATAAAATTTAAGATGCTGTCCAGATTTATTTTTATAACATAGAAGTATAAAATATTGCTAGTGGTGAGGGACTAATTTTAAACATCTAATGAGCATCATTCTATAATATTAGCCTGACACTCACAACTCACTTGAAAAATATGGATCTAATTTAAACGGTGGTTTTAACAGTAATAACAATTGTATAATAAAATTCTGGAGTTCAACTGTATTTAATAATATGTTTTCTTGATTTTTTTCCCTCATCTTTTCATGCCTCTCTTCACTCCTCTAATATTCTTTGTCACCATTTCTGATAAGGGTTAGGCATAAATGGCTACTTCTGAAAACTATTTTCTATAAAGAAATTTTACAGAAATTCAGCTGTTTTATTATGGCAAGGGAAGAGAAGAAAAACTCAATTTACTTAAATTGATGCGTAAGGTGCATTGATCTCAATCAATCCTGATTTTCATTTTGCTCAAGACAATGAGAATACCCTGTGCAGCAAGTTGCATTTGTCAGTCCTCTGTAGCCAGCGGGAAACTCCTCACAAAGCATAAAGCTTGGGAGTAATGTGGTTATGGTGAGAGAAAAGAAAAGGAAGAGCATATTGTTGCTGAATTCAGCAAGTGAAACATTGAGTTACATCAAAACAACACGGGTTTATTCCACATTAAATTAGTTGTCTCATGGGGATATACTGAAACTTTGGGTTTGCTTCTATAGTTACTTGTCTGTGCAGAAAGAAATAGTGCAGAGGGATTTTAATAAGCATACAGCATAGGTATTGAGTTAGATAATACATTCATTGTTTTCTTATGTAGTGAGAAGACTACATAGAGAATGGATAGCTCAATGTGCTAGCTTTTTCCTGGTAATCTAAATAAATAAATGCTTAGCAAATATTAGTGTTCCTCCAGCACAGCACTGTTTTTATATGGTGGGTTGTTTTTTTTTTCTTTCCTTGTATCCAAGCAAGTCTCTGTCTTTCTCTTCTAGACTTTCAAGAAGCTGTTTGATTTGGTTTTGCTTTTACTATGCTTCTGAAATATTATTTAAGGACAGAGCTAAATCTGTTATATCATAACAGATCTTTAATGACCATGTGTTTTACGTGCTATTTTAAGTTGCTCAAATAGAGTATCAGTAAAAATACATAAAATATTTATTAGCTTCTTTTCCACTAGCTGTATTTCACAGCAGTGGTGATTTGCCTGATTAAGAGATTAGTCTCTTAGAAAAACATATTTGAATAAGAATGAACTCCAAATGCTCAGTGGTCCCAAGCAGATTATTTTCCATGTCATAGAGGTGGTTATAATTATTTGCACTTACTTCCATTGCTATGTTGTATATTACTTTTCGGATTGCTGTATTATTGACAAAATGCGTTTCAGTGGTAGCAAAAAGAAAGTTATATTACAGAGAGAGGAGCAGAGATGCAGACCAAATGGGGAGGTATTATGGGGATTTTAAAGGATCATATGAGGTATATGCTAGTTCCTGAAATGAAAGTGTCTACAGACATGGTGGCAGCATATACATTGAGAATTATAAATCATCTTCCAAAGTGCTGTGAAATCTAATCCACAAATTCTGCCTTTAAAACTTGTAACAAATTCATTATTTTCTGTGATCGGTAGCTAGGTACTTTCTTGCGTTGCCAGTTGTTCTAATGCTCCCAAATAGAATTGCTGCACTTGGGGGTTTTTAATGGTGCAATATTGTTCACAATGGATGGTGTGTGTCACAGATAGCCCAGGGAAGCCTGAAAAGTGCTGTATGGCCTGCAGAGCTCTCAGGTCCCTTGATCAAAACTAGGGTGTTGGTACCCATGAGAAAAGGCTTTACCAATGCCATGCAGCATCAAATTAGTAGCTGTAATTTATATTTGTGTCTCAGTTGCTCTGGTAGAATTTATTTAAACTTGCGTCATCTTTTATTTCCTAGGGATAATATATGGAAAGAAAACACTTCTTCCTCCTTTCCTAACTTTTTAATTAGATTTTTAACTTAATCCTGGGGACCATTCTCTTTTTATCTTAGATCTTCTACATGGTGGGAATTTCTGAAGGAAAAATTCTTTTCTTACAACACCTCTTGAGTCTGAACTCCAGCAGCAGCAAAACAATCTTCTGATTTATAGAATAGCATGATATAGAATGTCCTGTGAGAGGAGAATTAATATGAAGCAAGTTAACATTGAGTCAGTATTTGACAGACTGTGTATGTGGTTAAGTGGTAGAAGCAGCATGCAAAGTGTTTATCAGCTGTCTCCCTGCACCAAAACTGAAGAGCTGCATCAGCATGGTCCTATGCCTACACTAATCACAAACAGGAATGTGCTTTTGGATCTGTTGTAGGAAGAGAATGCAGAGGAAAGCTTGGGAAATGTGACATTAATAATATCAGGTTATACAATGCTGCCTAAGTAAAAATTCTACAGCCTCTATACAGTAGTGGAAACCTTCAGGTGTTGTAAGAAGTGCCTGCCTGATATAATTATCTAGTGTTGAAAAGTAGACTGTTGCTATAGTACACTATGCAGACCTACTGAAAATCATTGTATCTGGCCTCTCCAAGCTATTGGGTCTTTATGACTATGGTGGTTTAAAACCCAGCTGGAAAATCAAACCCACTCAAAGCCGCTCCCTTTCCAACACCCCCCTCTGATAATGGAGGAAACACTAGGAGAAATTAGAAGAATAACCGTTTACTGGAAATAGCAACAACCAGACCAAAAGTAACAAAAAGGAGTGTACAACAGAGAGAGAAACTTCTCTACCTGCAAACGGGGTATTCACTACTGAAGGTCTCCCAGGCAGCGCTTGATGTGGTTGCCAACAAAGGCACAAACTGGTGACAGGAGAACTTGCACACTTTAGCTTTTCCCCACTCCTCCCAGCCTGGAAAGGAAAAAACAGCGGAAAGCAGGGACATAACAAAAATGTGGAAGCTAATTCATCTGAACAAGGGATTGTGCTGCCAGAATGCCCACTGTGGCTGTCCCAGTGCCAGGACTCTCTCTTGGGGGCAGTGGTGGCACAGTGGGGCTCTCTTGGTGTTGAGTGTCAGCACAGCCCTGGTTCTTGGTCCCACATGCTTTCTGGCAGGAGCCAGACAGGCAAAATGGCAAACTTTATTTCCAGCTGTGGCTTCTTCCTTCTGAGACCGTGTCCCCAGCCATGGTGGGGATGGTATCGAATAGACAACTCTCCAGCCCTTTTCTTTGTAACCATGACAATGACTTACTCTAGGACCAGGAAGGCTTTACTAAATAGAGTTGTGGGAAAATGCATTGCTCTGGCACAAGGCCCAATGTGTCCCAAAATTGTGCAGCTGGATGTCCAGCTTTGTGCAGAATGAGGGGTTGGGGGACCATTTATGTGTGTCTTGCTCATTTGTTGAGGCATTTGTTGTGTTTGTCCTTCCTTTGTCCTTGACTTTTTTTTTTGTTGTTGATGTTCTGAATGTTCTGTGCTGTGGCTGTTGGGTGAAGGTGGTTTTTTTGGTTGATCAGTATTCTATGTCAAATAGTGTTTACCATAAAATATACTGAGACTTAATGTCTAATTAGTTGAAGTTTAGTCTCAGAAACTTGATGAGGAAGAGACCATGTTTTTCTAGTGTTGCCTGTGTAGTTCTGCGTTTAAAAATGCCTTTTTTCTTTCACTGCCCCTTTCAGATTTTCTTTCTTTTATTTTCCCTTAAAGCAAGACCAATAATTATTTAAAGGGCTCTAAAAACAACAGAAAATATATAGTCATGTGTTGCTTGCTGTGCCCATTGTATGGTTGTGACATGGCAAGATTAATACAAGTGTAAGTCAGTGTGTACATGAAGTCAATTTTCTGTGCATAAAAGGAATCTAAATTAAAATGGCAGCTTGTAAACTCAATGCAGCATGTGACAAGTTGACAAATGGTAAATAAAGCCTAGTAAAAAAATGCAATTAATTTCAAGTCTGTAAATTTGTTCAAGTAGTTGATCTGGCAAACAAAGTTATTGTCTAATCCTCAGAAAAGAAGAGATTAATCAGAAAATTACCCAGATAAATATAACTTATCCCTGATCAGTTTGAAAGGGGAAAAAAATGTGAAAAAAATCTTGTTTATATATTTAAATTTGTCGTTTCTTTTTGGAGAATTTCAGATTAAAAAATAATCCAGTTTTTCTTAATTGATTTAGGATGAATACTTAAAATTGCTAGCTAATCCTCCATTCCTTGAAATTAATTCTTAAATTAGAAGAGTCATGTCTAGACCTTCCTGTCCATTGAGGCATAGTAATGAGCACTTAAGATCAAACCCCTTTTCTTTATACAGTAAATGCCTACATGTATGGTCTGTAACCACTTAGATTTATTTTCTGTTTTGGTCTTCAGCCGTTTCAGTTTGATTGACAGAGCACAAATGTACCATAAGTACAGTATGGGAAGGATCCTTCTTATTTATTACTGTAGCTGCTTTTGCAATTGCTTTTCCTTCTGGGAATTCTTCTTCAAAGCGTTGTAAATATTTATTCAAAGAGTGATCTCGTGTGTCACATATTTTTTGGACATATAGCCATAAGAAATGATGTTATTCTTTTCAATAAGACAATTCAACTTGAAAATTAGGGGGAGAAGAGAAGACCCTGTATCTTTCAGAAATACATGAATTGTTGTTGAAATACCAATTTGGTGAAAATCTATTTGTGTATTTTTTGAAAATTAACAAAGCAAGTTTTTTGGGGTTTTTTTTTGAGCAGTAGCACCTGAAAATTTCTGGTTTTAAGTTTGCAATCTATAGATTTTTTTTAAAGTTTAAATACAATATGATGATTCATTCTAATATAAAGCTAGCTGAAAGATGCAAATCGTTTGCAAATGTTAAGCCATGTACTATTATTGCTAGTAATTGGTAGAAGAAATGCTTCCCCTTAATGTTTTAAATATTATATAGCAGCTTCTGACTTGATTAACTCCAAGGCATAAGAGTTTCAGTCAAATATTAGATATTAAGTGTATACATAAATTACATTTAGTGTGGTTTTCTGTAGTTTGAAAATTAAGAGGTTTCTATATGTCACTCAGATTGAATTTTTTAGAAGCTCCATTTAGTTTTAAACTACTGTGAGTAGCAAAGTTTATGGGCAGTGAGAAGAAATATGCACAGGAAAGCCTGAAAAAGCAAACAAAACCCCCATCAAAATCTATAAGCAAACATTCACCCACATCCTCAATATATAATGCTTATAATGTGGTGCATTTAAGTAAGCAATAGTAATGTATCTGATGCTTAAAATAAAAATATAAAAGCTCTGAGTGATGTATTTTGAATTTCAACCTTGTTTTCAAATATGAAATTGCAAGAGGCATGATGAAAAATGTAGATTAATGATTGGAAGATTATCTGACTGAGGTTTGAGAATAAATACGAAGTATTTGTATTTAAAAGTATTCATTCAAAGTATTACAGTAATTCCCATCTTTATTATGTGAAGATGCTCTATGACAATGGGCTTTGGATTTTCTTCATTTTACCTGCTTTTCTTCTTCCCTGTCTCTGACAAATGTTAATAACAGGTAGCCCCTGAGAGGTTATAACTTGATGTACACTTGTAAAGGAAAAATCCTGTTGTACATGATATGCTCTGCTCTGACACAATGGCTAGTGCTCCCCTCCAATTCACTGTTAGGTTTTTTATATTTATGCTGCTATTCAGCAAAATAAGTATTTATTTTATATGATGCTCTTTAGAATTACCAAGTGCTCAAACATCTCAATAGCTGTTGTTATGAAAAAGGTTTTGTTTTATTCTCAGTCATAAGTATCATACATTTCTCATCTTCATTTTACTTATCCATTTTACTTTAAATTTCAACTTTGGTGTTAGTGTCTGCTGCTCAGGACTCCTGCATCGTGCTGTGTCCAGAAGCCAAATTATTCCAATGAGACAATTTCATAAATAGAGAGCTGTCATGCTAGAGGTAATACCAGCCAATTGCCTATTATTTCCCTCTAAATTATAAATTTTTAACATTTGCCAGGAGAAAAAAAATATAAGTATTCCTTCATGGTTCACCAACAGGAAAACATAGAGCAGGCAGAAATTGGAGGAATAAATTTCTGGCATTGGTTTGCTCTGTTGCTATTTTCGTGCTTGCCAGCAGGTGGCGCTGGAAGGCAGTGTAGGAGCTGGGAGAAAGTCACACAAATGAAATGAAAAAATAGTGCTTGGAAAGAATCTGCTTTGCTTTTTGTACTGTATGAGGCTTTGTTCATTTCTATTTTATTAGCAAATAGTTCCCTTGTCTTTTGCAGCCCATGACTAATATATTTTTGTGAAATGCAAATTCATGGTTTTCTGAGAAATATGAATACTGTACGGGCAACCTGGGTGGAAGAGGAGAGTACTATATGTGTTTGTGAACAGAATAGTTAAAGTAAGAGGGACAATGAACTCATTCCCATGATGCTTGCCCCAAATCCATTTAGAAATTGTACAAGAAAATCACCAACAGAATTCCTTCCCAAACTAAGGAAGGATTTACACAGTAAAAATAAGAGAGTAGGGATTAATTTTCTTAGTGCTCTGTCAGTGTTCTTCCTCTGGGTGCAGGCAGCATGTAAAAAGTGAGCAATGCTTTTAAAATAATTTTGCCAATAAGTAACGCTCCTGCCTTATGTGCTGTTTTGGAATGATGTATACTGGAAAGCATCAGTTCCATTTAGGAAAGGATGAAGCGCTTAATTTCTTCTAAATCTTGTCTTTATTTTCCCTCTTTTTTCGGCCAGAGGCATCTCAGGAAGTCATTAAGTAGGAGCAGCAGATTTTGGGATGCTCTTGGCACAATAATCATACAATTGAGGAATATTTTCCTTTCAAATATACCTTTTCACTGCCATTCCTTTGTAAACCTCGAGCAGAAACTCCCAGCTGTGGTCCCACTCTCTTCAAACTTTGTATGAGGTAAATGGAAATTAATCAAATAAGAGAAAAATAGGTAAAGTCTTCCCTCTTTTTTGAAGATCAGTGGTATTCCATATGAGTTCAGTGGCAAGAGTGTGATCTTGGGGAATGTGAACACAGAGATGAGAATGGAGTGGTATCTAAGGTTTAATGGCAAGAATATGAATGTATATATCATTAGGGTTTGGTTGTTTGGGTTTTTTTTCTGATAAAGTTATAAATGCAGCTATGAAATTTATTGTCCTAGGTAATATAGAACATAGGTAATTTATGATTGCCATAAATTAATACCTGAAAAACTAATTTTCTTTCTTTATACTGAAATTCATTATATTTTGTTATAGTTATTTACGTGCTTTATTTGCTTGAAGTGCATTGCTTACAAATGAGGTATATTTCTTGTGGAGATTGTTGCTTGCTCACTAATCAGATCAAGCCTACAGTGCACGTGGTTGCCTACTTTTATCTCCTGTTTTTCAAATGGTGGAAGTCTCAAAGGACAGAAGACAAAAAGTGAGCTTTACTGAGAATGAAGAGGTGATTTTTGTGTCCTGTAATTTAAATAGGCCCAGCAAATAATCCTAGGTGCTTCACCATTTCAGCAGTTTTAGCCTCACTCATGCTGTCTTGGATACTCATTGTTGGAATGTGTCAGCCAACACACATCAAATTGACCACACTTCCCAGAAGGAAAGGAGTTCTCCAGAAGTGAAGACCAGTTTGTACAACCTGAATGAAGGAACCATTCTTATATGGAGTCCATTCTTATATGGAGTTTATTTTCTCCCACTAAAGAGAATTGTGTTCTGCTTCCCTGGGATGAAATATAATTTAAAATTGTTAATTTTTAGTAGTACTTCATTTTTTCTGTCTTTTAATTTCTTCTGATACAGATTTCCTGTGGAGTTTTTTTCATACTTTTAGCAACAGTCAGCAGCTGGCCAAAATGCTCTTGGATACCTATAGATGGTCACAGCCTGACATTTCGCGTCACTTGTTTTGCTAAGAAATCTTCTCTGTTATTTGTGAGCACATGCATGTTGCAAACTGTTGGAGACACAAATAATGCAAAAATGTTATTCTCTAAATATTTTTTTCAGTTTTATTTTCTTAGACAGCTGGGTGTGCTGTGGACCATCTCAAATAAATGTCTATGTAGAAATCAAAACTTTTTTTGAGGGGATGTGAAAGTGACAAAGGTATTAAGTGAAGATAAAGGAGTATTAGACATATATAATTAAAATAAAATAATGCAGACTTTTAAAGAAGCTTGCTAATTTATAGTACTTCAGCAAAAAAAAAGACTATATGCAAGCTTTTTTTTACTCAGGGATTAATTCTAATAAGTACTTGAATGACTGGGTATCAGCTTTCAACTATTATATCAATTACTGTGTCATATTTTGAAGGGAACTAAATGCACCAATTCTTACCCCATATCTTATACTTTAAAGGAATTGTTTAAAACCCAGCTGCACATTAACCACTTCTCATGAAACACGTGTTATCTACTTTAGCACTCTTGACCTTATCATATGGTAATTTTCTAGCTTTTAAGAAGTAATTTTTGAGATTTTTCAGAGGTACTCCCAGTTTCTTCCTAAGGTGCTTTTGCTGTCTTAAGTAGTCTTTAAATGATTTACTTCTAGTACTTTCCCTTTATATTTTATATGTTGATTGCTTGCTGAACTCTTGCCTTGATGTACGAATAGTAAACGAAGATATAAAAAGCTTTAAACTCAATTTGAATTAGCTTCTAAAGTCAGACTATTTCATCCGGTAAATACAAGTTTCCTTATCTTTACTGCTACATAAATTAAAGAGAAGAGTTAATGAAAATAAAAGTAACTCAAATACATAACTACTTAACATATATTGAGAAGGCTTTGCATTACCAATTATTTCATTGAAAATTATTCCTCAATTTACTTGGATGGTTTATATATGAACCTTTTCCTAGAAAGACAGAAAATGTGTATTTCTTTGTCATACTTTACCAACCTTATCAGCTTTGTACTTAATAATTCTTAAGGTTTTGGAAAAATCGAAGAAGGCATCTCAGCCTTCAAAAAAACAGAATGTAAACAAGAGCAGAACTTTCACTGAGCTGATTCATATTTAGAATTTTAACATATTCTTATTACCGCTTTCTTTAAAATCTTCTTATATAAAAGCATACAACTTGAACTTTTCCACTGGAGAGCAATATTTTCAATAAGGCTGGTTACTTGCATGGCAGCATTTTCAGTGAGTCCAATTAGAATCTTATAATCATAAAAATTATATAGGTTGAAAGGGACCTGTTGTTGTTGTTCAGAAGAAAGGGTTAAAAGCAGGAGGATGGTAGCTTGTCTTAAGTGACCTTTCTGCTGAGGATGCTGAGGCCTGGAGAATAAAAGTGAAGAAAATCCCATCTATTATGCCTACTGTTGTTTATCCTGTGTTTTGAGGAGTGGAATCTCTGTCTAGAGATAACATAGGCTTATTGAAAATATTGCTGTCCAGTGGAAAAGCTTTTTAAAGAATTACTAGATGAGAGATCCCCTGGTAAACTGTTCCAACAGACAGAGGAGCTGAGTGAGGCTTTGAACATCCACATCTCGTGAGTGGCATCCCTGACCACTGTAGGGGAGTTGGAACTAGATACTCTTTAAGGCCCCTTCCAATTCAAGCCATTCTGCCTTTCTGTGGTACTATGATTTTTCATCCAGTGCCAAGGAAGTGAAACTATCTCTAAGTTGACTCTGGGTTGTAAACTCTGAAACAAGTCGGTTAATTTGCTACTTTATGCTTGACAGTCTTGGTAGCTCTTGGTTGGTCTTCCTCCATTATGTCTGTATTATACTGGAGACTCTGAAACTGGTCATAGTACGTGCTTAATAATGAGCATTAAAAGAGCGCATTCACTTAAAAAGCATGCAAACAAACCCCCACAATTAACAACAAAATCACAGAAAGCAAGAACCACTCTTGTGCTATAAATAGTGTTTAATAGAGACCAATAAATTACACTAAGTGCTGCTTTGGTAAGATTAGGACTTCCGTGAGAGAGGATAGTTTGGAAAGTTACTTGGTACAGATTTAAAGTGACTTCCAGGCAATACAAGACAGGCAATGAGAATGGTTAGGAAGATAGAAAGTTTCACTGTAGAGTATACTTTTAGTCCCCTTTTTATTTAGCATCAACTTCCAGCCACTGAATTTAGTTTTGTGTCTTCCTTCTAATACAAGAGTTCTCAACTTCAAAAGCATTTCTAAAAGTATAGTTAAATTTTGTTACCTAACAAGTCAAATTGAAATTGAATTTGAGATGACCAATAAAAGATTTCAATCAATATATAATTATTACCCGGTATTTATAGGTGACTAATGTTGAGAAAATGGCAGGCATACCTTACAGAGGTTATTTGCGCAATTTCTCCTCAATTACTATTTACAATATTACTATCTAGCCTGTTCCTGTGCCACATAATTATGATTACTCTGAGTTCTTCCATCTAAAATGTATCCTACTCCCAAAGACTTTGTGAATAGTGTCCTTTCTAGCAATGCAGTTAAATCACTCATGATAATCCAACCTCCCAAACACTGTCATTTCCATTTCTGATGGGCATAGCAGATGTGATTTTAGTCCTGCATGTAACCCTTTGCAATGCTTTGTTCTTCCAGCCAGCTGTTTCTCACTTTACATCTCTGGCTCATCAGCTGGTTCTACTTGGAGCTAATCTCCCCTTCATCATTATTCACATCATGGCGCTAGTGCACACATCTGATTGTTCCATGGCCTCCTTGTTACTTTTCTTCATTTTCTTTTGAGCCATTTTCTCACTCAACATGGATGTTTGGAAGGAGTTTTCTGTAAATATCCTCAGATGCTCTATTGTTTTTTGAATGCCCCTTTCAAAACTTGGTTTTGGGATGCTTCAACAAATATGGTAGTTTTTAGGTATATGTCTCATAAAACCTACCGCTCTTAGTTATGAAAAAGATATCCTCTTCCTTCTAGATTTAAAAAGATTCAAGCATGTCTAGTTTTACTGTAAATAAATATTTTATTTCCAGGGAGTGAATACAAAAAGGTAGGCCCTAAAGTTTGGGAGGAGTTTATGCACAGTTTTGTTGCTGAGCAGTTCTCCATTCTCTAGTGGAAGGGTGTTTGTGTGCAGCCAAGAGTTTTCAGTCGCAAGAAAGGGATAGGAAGGGAAAGTAACTCCTGAGGGTTAATGCAAGCTCAGGTTCCAAGGCCTGGTGAAAACCTCTCAGGCTACAGGGCTAAGCATTATTTCCCAGTCCATTTTGGCTCTTCACTGTAACCCTGTTCCATCTGTGCTCTTTGCGTAGCTACCCTTGTTCTTCTGCTTTCCCCCTTTAGAAGTCCTCATTCCTTCAAGAAAAATGCTTTTTGAATCATGTTTAGAAGTGGCAGCTGTGGCATACCTTCATGTCTTTTTGAGAAAAACACCTGTAAGAGAGGAACATAAATCATGCTCATAGGAACCCTGTCTGAGGCTTCCAATTGAATAAAAAAACCCAAAGAATACACAAAAAAGAAATTACTGTTCCAGAAACACTGCAAACTTTTCATGTTATACAGTAAACATGCTAGAAATATCTGTAGTTTCAGCAGGAAAGAAGATTTACAGACTACTGTTGCAAGATATTTGGGCAAATAATGAATTTAATGCCAAGAAATAGGATGGTTTATAGACCACCCAATATTATTAAATCCGACACACTGTCTTTACCTAACTTTTTTCAATAAACAGATTTTATAAAATGTTGAGAGGTGTTTCCGAGAATATACAAATCTCTAGCTGCTGTTGCAGAGTTAAAGGAAAGAGAATGATGTGCCCTAAAACAGCAGCTTACAAGAGGAACGGAATCATTGGTGATTTTTATTTCTTTTCTAAAGGCAAAATGTTATTTTGTGACCAACTCTTAACAGGAATTTTATAAAAGAAGCAGAAGCATTGTGCATGTCCACTGGTAGTTCACTTATAGAAGCACCATGTTTTGTAGTCCTTTGTTACTGTATTGTTATTGTCCATGGAAGTCCCTGACAGCCACTCACACAGAAAGCGTGACAATACAAAGGAGGAAATAAAGAAAGAAATAACTGTATTAAATTTGTCTACCCTTTGAATAAAGTTGCTATTTTCCCCACAATCTGTCACAAAGTAATTGTTTTGCTATCTAGCTGTAGCAAATTTTAACAGCAAGAACCTCGTTATTTAAAGGGCTTTTAAATTTCATATTTTATCTCATTCAACAGTAATTTTTGAAAATTCTGTTCCTTTATTCTGCTAATACCTCTGGCTAAATTGTTAGCAGTGTATTATTTCTCATTTAGGTTGATGTTCAATGCTGAAGAAAGCTGTAGTTCCAACATACTCAGTTTTTGGTTTTGTGGCACTCTTAGTGAAATGTTCTTGAATATATTTCACATAAATTGTCTTGGAGAGCTGAGCCTTTCTGTGAAGGAAGAGTGAACAAAAGGTCTGTGTGTTTGGGTACAGGGCTGTGTTGAAAAGCAAACTCTCCAGCACTCAAGTTTGAAAGTTTTGGGCTTTATTTTTCC
>VWZU01003589.1:60371-76833 GCA_013397095.1 Sterrhoptilus dennistouni
TTTTTTTTTGTTTGTTTGTTTTTAAAGTCTAGGTATACCTTACCTAGGAAGTCCACATTCTTCTGGAGTAAAATTACAAATGGAAAAACTGTGGACATGTGGCACATGTCTGAGGCAATAGACCACTTTCTTCCTCATATGTTATAGTGAGACAATAACTACCATTAAACCCCTTATACTTTCAAATTCAAAAATAAGTCATATTATTATATGACATATATAACATATATACAGTGGTATATATACATATATATATATAAATTTATGTTCACCTGGAAAAAAGTTTTAATAAAGCTATAATTTAACGTGTGGTGATATGTCTAGTGATGAAAAGTATAAACTTTAGACCTTGGTTAAGTATGTGTAAATATCTTTTCTAGTATTTTGTGCACTTGTAAAAGAAACACTTATTCACACATATAACTATCTTATACATTGCCTACTGTGTTGAGGTTTAGAATCAGTATATTTTTTTAAAAATCAGAATTTTTAGAATTACATTGAGCTAAGTAAGTGACTTTTACTATTTGTAAGTTTTTCTTAATTACTTCTAGTTTCTGTTGAGAACAAATAATTCATTTTGTAAACAGTAAGATTTTTGGCACTATTTTATATACCATTTTATAGTTATCTTATTTAAGAAACATTTGAATAACCTCATGGTAGCTGTGGCATGTTTCCCATTAAACATTCACATGATGAAGGGTAACATATGAAAAGAAACCTGAAGCTTTGATTTTTTTATTTGATGCAGTTGTATCTGTCTGTATTTTTAATGTCATCAATGTGCCCTTATAATGAAGACTAAAATCTTTCCAAGCCATTGAATTTGTATTAAGACTAATTGTAGCATGGTTAATCATTCGATCTGGGTTTTTCTTTAGACATTGGAGACTTTGTCATTTCTTTTTTCAAACACACACCTTTTTCATCGTTAGGTACGCATTACTGTCTCTGTAACAAACATATCAAGATTTCAACTTCTTCTTCCTCCCTGTTGGAGGAATGGATTCTTTTAAATACTTGATACTACTTCCCTGAGATCTGAAAAGGGTTCTGAAATGTGCTGTTCATAAGTATAGAAAGGCATTTTTCAGATGGGAGTATGTAGAACTCAGTTTCTTGGAGTTTTTATTCTTTTAAATGAAATCAAAATCTGGAGTTGGGTGCTTTATGTGGGGAATTCTGTACTGATTTTTTTCTGAGAAATATATTTTAAACAAATCACCTAGAGTTACTTGCAGAAGGGGCTGACCTAACAGAATTTGGGTCAGAAGGGGGCAGAAGAGACTAAGTGAAGTTCTGAGATAACACAACCAAAATCAGAGAAATTTACATTCTAGAACAACATCATTATGAGGCTTAAAGCTATTAATCAAAAGTGATAACCTTGTACTTTTTCTTTGTGGTTCAGGAAGATAGTCAACATGCTGTAGCCTTTGTATGGCAAATTAGTTGCATATGCCCTTTGCTGAAAAAACCAGTTTTTATCCAGATTTATCTTAGCGATCTGCAGGAGTTTATTTGTCTACTTAATTAGAGAAAAAAGCCCCAAATTATCAGTAAGGCGTACACATTAACCTTGCTAGGATGTACATTCTGGTAATGTTTAGCTGCTCTGTTAGGTGATTGTTCATATAGTTTTTATGCTTAGGTAGTTTATATTTTGAACATGCATGTGTAATGTAGCTGTGAAACCTTGGGCAAAATATGCTGCAGTATCATCCCTTCAAGGTGACTTTCTTTCACGCTTTGGTGCTTCTTACATTTCCATTCGTCTATGTGCCATATCTCACTTCATATCCAGCTGGATTACACAGAAATTGATCGTGATTTTTAAGATAGAGCCAAAACTCCCAGGAGATCATCTTTATGCAAATCACATACTCGAGAGGAGTGAATAGATGCTTAGAATAAAGGAAAAGTGGATAATTACCTGTTGGGTGGTAAATAATCATATGCTTAAAAGAAGACAGAAAAATAAGCACTGTGTGTTTGTCTCTGATATTTTTGCCTTTGATATAATTTAGGATTCTTGCTCTAGTGCTTAATATTTAGGGAAAAGATGTCATTTTACAGACAGAAAAATTTAATTTGGTTATATTTTCCTTGCTCTATTGCACATCCTTCATTTGTTTCTCAATCTATTTGTATACAATATCTCTGTGAAAGTGCTTTTTTGTTTGGGGTGGTGGTTGTCAGTTATTTTTTTAAAGAAAAATGCATGTATTCCAAACTTAAAGCAGTATGAGATTGGAAAATCCTGCTGATCAGACAAGCATCGTTCTGGCTTGTTCCTTATTTTTTTTGTTGTTGGTGGTGGGGGTATTTTTGGGGGTTGTTTTGTTTGGGTTGATTTTTTTAAAAAGCAGACCCAGAAACAAAAGATTTAATTCTGAAAGATTAGGAAAAAAATTAGTTTCTTATCAAATTATAAATGCTATGTATACACATGGACTCTACTTCTAATGATAAAATGAAAAATATTAAAATTACTTTTTAAATTACTTTTAATTTCTCTCCTATTATGAACTGACTGCAAGGGGGTTTGTGTACATAAATTCTAATTGTGTGTAATACCTAAATGATAGAATTTATAATTTGAGGGAGGTTTTCAAATAGGTGCTTTAGAGTAAGTAAGTACATTTTAGCCTAAAAGAAAACACTTATTTGCACTGACCGTTTCTTCGAGTGTCATGTGCACTGCACTTATGGGAGGAATAGCAGTATTAGACTGCACAAATAGAAGTGAAATATACAATCTAAGGTAACTGATTTTAGTAATTTGTAGTGAAATAGACAGGCCTGAGTCTAAACATGCAAAAAAATGTTACAGTTGCCCGTATCTCTGTCCATATGCCTAATGTATGTGTGTATGCATATTCCTAGTTTGGTTACTTAGATTTTAGACCCCTTACACTACTTAGAGAAGCTTGTTAGTAAAGTATTTATGAAAACAATCTTCAGTCATCTGTATAAGTTCTTAACGAGTCATTGAAGCTGTAAGAATTTCACTGTGGCTTTTTTTTAGTTTGTTTTTATGTTACCATTCATAGTTGCTTTTTGTTACTTTTCTTTGCTCAATGACAACTACAAACTTGTCAAATATCTACCTGGTATGAATTCATTATTATGCCAACTAGATTACTAAGTGTACAGATTCTTCTTGTGATGTGTTGGAACAGTAGGTGCATGAAGAGAAAACCAGATATTATTAATAAAGATAAACTATGTTTTTTCTTTAGAGTATATTTTAAAATATTTCCTCTCCTACAATAATTGTCAGTCTCTGCTGATAATGAATTAAATCCTAACTTCCTTGTTAGATAAGATTCATCTTGACAGGTTTCACAATGCACTAATAATTAAGTTAATGATTTTTTCAGTTTTCAGATGAACGAACACATTGTTTTCATTTGTAAAGACAAAATGGTTGAGGTTGGCAGGGACCTCTGGAGGTCACTTGTTTCTACACCTCTGCTCGGGCAGGGCCATCTAGTGCAGGTTGCTCAGGACTGTGTCCAGATGGCTTTTGAGTATCTCCAGTGATGGAGACTTCACAATCTGATTGCTGAGGGCTGTGCTCCGGTACTCAGAATGATAAAATCTTCCCCTAAATTCAGAGGGGCTCTCCTGTGTTTCAGTTTATTCCTATTGCCTCTGGTCCTGTCATTGAGCACCACTAAAAAGAGCTTGGCTCTGTTCTCTTTACAACATCTCTTCAGATATTTATACATACTGATCTGGTGTCACTGAGCTTCTTTTTGAGGCTGAAGCACCAACTCTCTCAGCTTTCCTAAATTGTCTTTGGAAGTCTGTGAAAGTCCCTCAGTTGCCCTGGACTGTGCCAGTAGCTCTACATCTTGTTTGTGATCTGGAGCCCAGATCTGGACTCAGCATCTGAGCAATAGAGGGAAAAGCTCACTTCCCTTGACCTCTTAGCAGCCCAGGATCTCACTTACCTTCTTTTCAGCAAGGCCACATTGCTGGTTCATGTTTAACTTGTCCACAGGTGTCCAATAATATGTATCTACAGCTTTAAGTGAATTTGGTTTTCCTATATATTTTTTCTCAAAAGCAGTGAAGACTTGCTTATGTGTAATTTTTCTTTGGGGGAAAAAAATTAAATTTGTAGTTAAAAACCTACCAAATTGAATCTTTTGGGATTCATGACTCCATGCTCTTACATTTTGTCTTTACAGTATTTCTGGTTCCATACTGAAATGCTAACTAGATTATTGTGCCAGACATTATACAAAGTTCAGGTTTTCTTTCATATGGATTAATAAAATTTTCAAAGAATATAAAAAGCAGTACAGTATCTTTTTGGCAAGATATCAGAAACTGTGTTTATTAATGTTTTAGAATAGTTCCCAGAGTAGAAAGAGCAGATATAGCTACCATAAAAATCGAGCAGATTGCATAAAACATTAGTGTGTGAAATCCTAGCTCATATTGATAAATACTTTACAGAGAATTACATTCTACTGATCTGCTGTTCAGTTTGAAGAAGCTAATAGGGCATAATCCCCAATGCACTTCCAGGTGTATGACGGGGACAATATTGTTGACAGAAAAGACAACTGAGAATATGTTATGGTGGATAACTAATCCACAATATAATATGGCTGTTCTGAAATGAGATATGTAAGAATATTATCAACTCCTTCTTTAGAAACATTTGCCAAACATTAAAGAAAATTCAATAAAGTGAATTTACTCTGCACACTGTATCCCAGGACCACCTTCTCTGACATACAGCTAGAATCACACATGTCTGGGTCACAGCCCATTATTGCCATGTATCGTTTAAATTTTCATATGCTCTTTGAGCAGCAGTCAAAAACGGTTTTTGGTCTTCAATTCAGTTTCAGCCTCACCTTCTGATCTCTTCTATGTTCTGTGCAGTGCTCGGTGCCCTTCCCTGTAGGATTCTGTACAAATTTTTACATTCTAATCCTGTAGACTTACAAACATTTTACTGCGGGAATCGTGTTAGCTAAAAAGAAGAAAATGTGTTTCATCCTTTCTGGATCTCCATCAACTGATCTAACAAGGTGCAGCCTGGAAGAAGGGTGCAGTGTGTTTTTCTTTCTGACAGTAGTTATCGCATCATTTCCTATGAGGGAGCCCAGATGTGATAAGATAAAGGAAATGAAGCTTTAGGTTATCATCTTAATCTTCATTCCTAAGATTACTTTTAAAGAAGGTATTTTCTCCTATCTCAAGGGATGCTCCAGTGTAACTTCTACTAATATTTTTTCCAGAAACACATATTTTTTGTAGAGATTGCAGAAATAGCACTAATGCAAAAATGCATATCACATTTGATAATTATGCAGAATAATACAAATGTAGTATATTTTTTGTCAAACCTTAGTTTTTCAGAGAGAAAAGTTGGGTTTTTTCCATAGCAATTTCTTATGCGAAATTATTATTTTACCCTTCTTTTTAAAGTTTAATCTAAAGCAATATTTTGCCACTAAAAAGGTCATCTGATAGTCCATCATTTATCTTGTGCAAAGCAACATTAAGTTTATCCTATGTTTTTTAATATTTCATAGTTACTAACCAAGAAGGGAGATTTTATAATGGGAAAGGGTAGGATCCCCAGCGTCAGAATTATGTATCAGTCTTTAGCTTTAGACAGAAAAGGTTGAACTGGACAGTTGATACAGCGCAACTCTACCTTGTAAATAAAGGCTTAATAATATAGAGGGGAAAAAAATTCAGTCTAAAATCTGAAAAATGTGGAATTAAGGGCCAAGGAAGCACTCAAAAATCCTAGGGAGAGAAACTCCTTAATGTCTGGAGTCAAACTCTGCCCAGTTTGAGATTTTACAGGTATTTTTCCTTGTGGAAGCAACTATGAAAAGTAACTGTGTTTGTATTAAGATGACCTATACTTTAACAACTTTTTAAGTGTAAAGTAGGCTGACTTTTATTTTTACCAGATTTTTTTTTACCAGATATATATATTATCAAATTCTGTGCAACTATTTCAAGGTATAATTTACTTTGAGTATGACCAAGATTTATCATGTTTGTCTTGTTTCTTATAGAGGGACACTCTCAACCAAACTTTTTTCCCTGGAAAGAAATATGGACAGGTCTCTTCATCTTATCAGATGGGCTTGTCTAATACAAGATTTAGCTAATGCCAAATCTTACAATTTCAAAATGTATAACTTCCCTTTGAAATATTTAAAATTGAACTATAACAAAGCTATAAAATTCTCTTACTATAAAATTATTATTAATTAGTAAGAAGCCATTTGCTATTTAGTTGTGTGAAAGCTAGTTTAATGTTATTAATTTTTATTTATCCAGTATTTCGTATTAAAATGCACTTTTATGTAATATAAAGGAATATGAAAAACCCATAAATAATACTGTTTCTTTGCAGTAATTTTATATAACACCTTCAATCTCTTAAATTAAATAGAAACCTGTCCATTATCAAAAAGGAGTGACATGATATGGCAGCATGTGTGACTGAAGGTTAAAACAGTAGCAGAAACCTTACAGAAAATAATTTTGTGAGAAAACTGCCACATGCAGTTCAAGGAAAAAGCACATAAAGGAATGTAAAACTGCTAACAAAAATTGATTATTACCAGTAGTTCAGGAGCAACCAAGGAAATTAGCATTATTTTAAATATTTAATCCAAAAAATCCTTTCTTGTATGTCTCTAAAACTGATGCACTCTCAAATGTCTGTAAAGGCATTGAAAATGTAAACTTTATCTGAAATTTAGGGCCTGATAAAATTGGTTTTGTCTTTTGTTTGGTTCTTCATTAAGGCGTGATATTTGCTTTATATTTCTTCTGTTGACTTCACCACCATATTTCTGTTGTGAAAGGTTATTTTTAGTAACCACAGAAAGATTATTTCAAATTTTAGAATAACGTCTGCTTTAGGGAATCTGGTTCTTTCTAGTTTTGTTTCATCGGGTGTTTCACAAACCTCGTTCCTACTTCTTGATGATTCGACAAATTTAATCCAGTTTACAAATTTGAGCTGGTCTTTTTTATCTTTTTCTTTCTGACACTTTCTCTTTTAAAAATTGAGAATTGTATTTTGATGCAAGACATTTAAACAAAACATGAAAAGAATGAGTATAAATAAAGTTGACTTCTCCAGGACTGTTTCTAGGTTTGTGTGTGTTGAGGTTTTGGGGGGCTTTGGTGCTTTGGGGTGCTTTGGGGCTTTCGTTGCTTTGGTGTTCTGGGGATTTTTTTGTTTGGGTTGTTTTGTGGTTGGTTTTTTTTTCTCTCACCTTCACAGTATGGTGGGAAAATTGTGGGCAGCTCAGATGTGTTGTGTGCCAGGAGGAAGTAATCCTTACCAAATGTGATAAGTCTGTTACCTCTTTGCTGGAATCCTTTCTGTAGTCTGCCTTGTGAAGACAGAACAGCTCAAAATACAAACTGAGCAGGCAGGGGAGGAGGCAGTGCTAGAGTTACAATCATGCCCTGGTTCTGAGGTGTCATCCTGCTGCTCATCCCTGCCAAAGACACATCAGCAGCACCATGGAGGTTTGTAGGATTGCTCAAATCAAATGGCAAGCAGCAGTTCTGAGGGATGTTGTTTTTTCTTCCTGTTAACCCGCTGAGTAAGCCAGCTGGTGAATGATCCTTCCTTTTATGGGACTTTTAAAAGGGACAGGGATTTGCAAGATGTATTTGGGTACTAGAGAACAAACAGAACTCATATATGCATAATATGAGCAACACGCAGATTTTGTCTTTCATATGTGTATGTTATTAAACACCAACTGATTCTGTTACTTTAAAAGTCCTTGCAAAGTCTTGTCTCAGATTTCTTTTTTCTTTTGAACCAAACATTCCTCCAAGCTAATCATGTTCAGCATTTTAAAAAATTTGGCTATTGTTATGAGAGGTCACAAGAATTTTAAAGCTGCTTTTTAGATGGAAGAAGCAACCTGTGATTGGCAGTGCCTGGGGTTTGCATCACTACACTGCTAATGGTCCACCAGATTTAACAAGGATTTCACAGTAATGACAAAATCTTCTGTTGAATCTAGATAAGTATTGCATTTTTAAATTATTTAATTGCAAAAGGTGGTCTTTTAAGAGGGTTGGCCTGGAGGCTATGTGAATGGTATTGTTAGGTAATGGTTCTTGGATGTTAGGCCAAAATATCAGGAGACCATTGGACTCTATTAGGAATACAGTGGTGCAGTTTCAGTTCGAAAAAGATATTACTTTTATTTTGTCTACTGAAGTACTCTGAGTTTAAAACATTAAACTGCTGTATTTACCTAGGTATGTCTTGTGTATGAAATATTTCTGACACTTTTTTCCACTTTTGTCCCAATCTGTGGCTCCCTAAACCATCTAATACAGACAGATTGTACAAGCATATTTTCTAGCAAACTTTTTGGTCAGTGCATAAAATGGATTTCAGTCTGAAATTTGTATTTTTAGATTTTTGCTTCAGAGTCTTTTAATTTCTCCATTTTTCATCAGTTTTCTAGCATGTAGTGTAAACTTCATTTTTACTATAAAATATATTTTTCCCCCCCTGTATTTAGAGATTGCATCTTTCTATGTTATGAAGGTTGTCTTTTTGTATTAGATCTGTCTTTTTTAAAGCTTGATTCTGGGGAGTAAATGCAAAACATAATTGATTTAATAGATTGTTTTATTGTGCAGGAATCATTAATAAATAATACAGTATTGCTGTAAGAAAAAAAGGGGGCCAAAAAGCATAGGTCGAACCATGAGGGTTATCTCACAACAGCCCATTAGATGAATTCAATCAAAGATGATACAGACATATATATGTATGTGTGTGTGTGTACATATAAATATTTGTTCATCTTCTTATAAAGATCTTTAGTCTTAAATAGAGGGGAAAAAATATTACCAGGAAGCTCTGTGTGTTATGTTGCTTTTCAAAGCTGTCAGGGAGAAAATGGAAATAAATATTTTTAAAAGGTAGGGGTTTTCAAGCTCATGACATTGAAAATTGTTGTATCGTTCTTAGAAACCTTTTAGAGCAAGATGTTGCTAACTCCAAGGTCGTGGGTTCGATCCCTGCATAGGCCATTCACTTAAGATCTGGACTTAATGATCCTTCTGGGTCTCTTCCAACTCAGTGTTCTGTGATTCTGTGAAAAATTCTGTGATATCTTATTCATTAATTCATGAGAAATTCAAGTTTCCTATGTGGTTTTGTTCCTTTCTTTATTGACAATAATACAGTAAATAATTAGTAAGAGGTCTCAACTTCAGAGGCAGAAATGCAAATTTGTCTTTGAATTAAAAAATTCCTTCATGTAGGAACATAGCTACTTTTGCAGTCTTAGGCGGAAGTTTTTTTTAAAGTAAAATCATAACAAGTATGTGGAATAAATTGTTTTCACCTCTATAGTAGCTAATAAACCCCCTTAACATCACAATGGCACTTAAACCTAGAATAGGTTTGAAAGAAGAAAATAAAGTTGTGGTTTTTCCACCTTGGAAGATCTAGATAGACTTTAGAAGTTCCCAATGGATGAAGATATTTTTCTTGTTGATGTTTTTGTTCTTGTTCTTGTTTCACTACTTTGATTAATACTGCATTATGTTTGGAGCCAAATCCCTGCAGGTAAAAAACATGAGGGAACTCTCAGCAAGTGATAATTCCATTGCTGAGTTACCACGTATTACTACTACTACATATACCTTGATTTCATCTAAGTAGTTGTGTTTGACTATGCTTAGGGATGTAAATATGCTTTTACATTACTACATTTAGTGATGCAAATGAAATTGTTGTCATGCATAGGGATGTTTTTTGCATGTGCCAAAAAATATTGGTGTGTACAGAGAATACCTTGTTCATTTCTGCAGATTTGGGATGAAACCTCTAGTGCCTAGGGTTTCTTTTCTAGCAGTCTTTGTGAGCATTAGCACTTGGTAGCTATTCTGTTCCTTGCAGAGATCAATACAAACATGCCACAATTACTGTTTTTTTTACTGTAAATTGAGAAGATTCTTTTTACGCGACTTTGGTTTTTAAACCTTTGTTTTGAGGTTTGTATTTGAGTATTATTTTCTACAATGTGTGATTTCTAGTTTTGTTTTGTGACTTTTTCAAGTGTAGTTGACCACAGTACTGCTCTTAAAAAAAAAATCTGACATATTTACGTATACATGTCTGCATTACTCTATCATGTGCAAGTATAGGTGCATAAAAATCTTCGTTTTTTTTCATAATTCGTAAAAACTGTAATTTTGGTCTAGCTACTTGTACGCATTAACAAGTAATACTTTTTTTCTATTTATAGACATCTTGTGGCAAGAACAGGTTTTTTTCCAAGGAATGCTAGTAGAAACAACCATCTTGAATGTGACAGTTCTCTGTGTGATATTGAGGGCATGTGTACATATATATCTGTGTATATAGGTAGGTATTGTATCCCAGATGTATTTTCACATGCAGTAAACATGCTGTTGTAATAAATGGGGTTTTTTCAGACTTTTATCCTCATATCTATAGCTCTGCATGTATTTGTGGGTATGCTTGCACTCACTACTTTTAGTTTCCAGTTGATAGTGGCGTTAATTGTATTTATTATTTTATTTTCCAGTGTATAAAGGATGTTAAGGGATGAAACATCATAAACAAAGTATCAACTCTCTTGGAAGTTCTGTTATAATTTTGAGTTTGCCTTTTGTAGTGCCATACTTTCTAAACAAATGTTTTAAATCTTAAATTCAGTTCTTCTAATTAATTGGCAAAGATTTTCAGAGATCCTTATTTAGCCAATTCCATTAAAGTTGTGGCTTTTGTCTCAGCCTTACTTCAACTCAGTCCCATGCCATAGTTGTCTTTCCCCTTTTTTGTTTCTCTTAGCTGCAGCTGCAGTTTCTTTCTCTCCTCCATTCCATGCTAAATGAGTTGCACACCTTCAGAATGGCTTCATGTCATCCTCCTCATATATAATTTAAAACTCACCTCTATATTAATGGTGGTACTGAATTGAAAAATATAAATTCTGAAACATTATATTTACATCATTTTGTCCTCGCATATTCAGTTTTCTCCTCTGTTTCTATATTCTTCGGAGTCTTCTTGCAGTAACAAGAATTGACTCTTTCTTACACATGAGTTTTTGCAGCTTGTATTTCCTCATCTCTGGGGCTGGAGCCTGGATGGCACCAATCTTGTTTACCCCCATGTTTTGTGCTTGTGACAAGACACAGTCACTTCAAGATGTAGTGACTAGAACTGGGAAAAGCCTCTATTTTCTTCCAGTGATATACAAGTCACACCTGTGTAGAGCGCTTCATATGCCCTGATCTTGCCATGAGCTCCTCAAAGATCTGGGGATATGGGCACTGCCTGTCTCCTGCACTGCAACTGTCCCTTATGCAAAATCTTTTTGTGAGAAATCTGACAGACAGCCTTTCTCCTGGAAAACAGGACATGGAAATAACTGCTCAAATTGCATCTCAAATCACGAGATAATGCGTATAGTGCATCCCATTACTCACAGCTTCTGGTGTCTCTGATTTACCAGAGGGTTTCTTTACGGGAAGGCTCTTCTGCCCCAATCCAGTTGGAGTGTCAGATCTAAAGCCACTTGCTACAATGGAGACAAAGGTGTTCCATGACCCATACAAACTCAATCAGCAGGCAGCGAATGTCAGCTATAGGAGGTACCTTGGGGCTCGTCTGACATGTGAGGAATTTGCTCTGGTCTCTTTCCTACCATGCATAGCTGCTATAGCCACTCTTTGCCTTGCTAAATGATAGCAGTATTACTTTAGTATTTTCTCTTTACTGTTAATTGATTTGTTTTCTTAAGCTAGACTAAGGAATTCTTGCAATCTTATTACTAGGCTTTTTCTTTTTTTTTTTTCCCGGTGTTTATAAAATAATTTTTCCACTTCTGAACTTGTGAATTTATACAGTGTTTGTTCATTAATTAGAGAAAAACACAGATGTAGATCAGTGCTGTAGCAAGAAGGCTTACCAACCAATGGTTTGATATACTATATTAAATCCTATAGCAGCACTACTCATTGACACTCTATCTTTTCAATAGTTCTGTTTATTAGTACTATCTCTAAGTTAGTTAATTTTGGTTTCTCTGACTGGTGCAAAGCCTATAGGTGTTCTGCCAATATAATCCTATAGTGTTGTCAGAAATGTCAGCAGGTTTTGTGTAGAGAATTAAGTTGTGCAGATAATTAGTTAGGATTAACTCTTTTTCTAGGGAGGATGACTTCTGGGTCCAAAGCCACACAAGTATGAGGAGACATTGTACAACTGTTGGGCATGGCTGGTGGTTTGGCTCTCGAGAAAAAGGCAAGTAGTCTGGGGAGTGATACTTGCAAGGAGGCCACTTTGAATAGCTCAGCCAAGAACCTTCTAGGACTTCATCAACTGAATTTAGTGAACTGAAAAAAAACAACTTCTAGCACAACCTCAATTTGAAATTCTCTCAGTGCCTTGAGATGAAAAAATTCAGCATTCAGTAGCAGATTGAAGGGTAAATTGATTAAAGCACTGTACTTCAGAAATGAAATGTTATAGCACTCAGCACTCAGGATCAGGATGGCCTCAAATTAGACATTTCTGCAGGCAAGTGTAAATTCTGAATTTTAAAGACAAGCTTTATTTTTGGTACTATTAAGGATCACCTTGCTCTCTTCAGCCCATTGGTGAATTGCTATAAGTTTGTGTCCACTGTATTTATTTACCACAAGGGCCTTTGCTCTGCTTCAAGGCTACCCTGAGGCATCCTGATTCCTACCCATGTCATGGTACTGTGATGCAGCTTCAAAGTGTTGAAGCCTTGAGGCTTCCTGGAACACAGCAGAAAGACCTGTAGCTGGCTGAATAAAACACTGCAAATTTCCCAAATTTTGTTGCCTTGGGCAAACACCCTGTTTGTTTTTCCGTTATTCCCCTTCAAGGTTGGCTTTGAAGGATCCAGTGCTATGTCAGGCATCAACTTATGAGAAGCAAAGGTACCGCATGTCTTGGCAGATCTGAAGATATTTTTAAGTGCTGAGGGGATTGATCTTGAATTTCAGGTTTCAAGGGCTGAGCATGTGCATCATGCATCGTCAGTGAAAGCATTTGTAATCGAGACAATAATGGCAGTTGGAGTAACATTTGTTTTAATGCCAGTTGAATGACAGAGGCGGTAGGTAAATATTTTGTTCACCTACACCAGTGACCAACAAGCTAACTTAGTATCTGAAGCATAGTTTTGGATTTATTTTTTTTTTAATGTGAAGAATTTGGTGTTACAATAAAGACATTCTAAAATAGCCAAAATAAAGGACATCAAAAGCCAAAACCACAAAAAAGTCCCCCTCTACTCTGATTTCAAGCTGCGTAATATGAGGCTAAGGTATCTGCACATTGCTATAACCATGGTAAACTCATTATCGGAATCACAGTGTGGTTAATTAAAAATTATTTACACGCATCCCCTTGCTACAGAATTACAGAATTCATCATAAGCAGTGAAATCCAGCTAAGAAACAGTACATATTTGGATAGTTAGTCCATCTCAAGTCTATGTTTAATTACACTGTTGACTCGAACTTGGAAGTGCAAACTGAAGAACTGACATACCCCTAAGCTGATTAAATTGCTAACAGCTACTAAAATGTGTTCCATGGCCATGCCACTCCTGCCTGCAGCTTCATGCTTTTCTTAGACTGACTTAGGCTGCATCCATTTTAGCTGAATGAGTGAGTCCAATCAACAAAAAAGAAGGAAAGAGCAATAGAAAAAAGGGGAAAAGAAGGGGAGAATGAATAGTTTAAGTTGTTTTAGATTCCCAAACTGGTCCCAGTTTACAGAAAAATCAGGTGCTGATGCAGAGGAAGGAAGCATATGGGAACAATCCACTGAGCTTGCTTTTTAAGTCGCAGCTTGCATGTACCAGGACAGCCATAGCAGGAATTGTATTTTAGATTTTTTTAAAGTGTATTATGCTTACAACATAGCCACGATCCTGGCTGCAGCAGACACATGCAGATACACTTGGGAAAAAGATCAGATTTAAATTCCGTTCATTTTCCAGTCCTTTTTTAATAGACTCATTTCTTTTACTAGATAGTGACTTGAGTTGACAGCGCACTCCAGGTCTACATTTACAATGCTTAACACACATTTATTCTTCATTTCTGTTTCCCTGGAAAAGGAAATATATTTTGCCTTTATCACTAAGCACTATAACACTGATATACCCAGAAAGAACCTGAATTTTCTTCTGCGAATTACTAAGTCTGCAGGCAAAGGATTTTGTTTCATTTCAAGTAAATGGTGCGTGGGGTTGTATAGCACAAACAGTAACCTTGAGTGCTATTTGATATCGCAGTGAAAGATTCTTGAGAGTAGAAGAAATCTTATAAATGATCTCCTGTATGTTGCTAATACTGGATTCCCTGCTAAGCCAGAGTAAACAGAAAGGACGTTAAAACAACTGAAGAAGAGATTTCAGTTTGAAATCCAACTACAGCATTTCATCAGAATACCAGTTTACTTTTAACATTAAGGACCACAGTAGATAAAGTTAACATCTGTAAATGGAAAGATAATCTATGGAAAATTGTGATAAAGGGTCATGAATTCTTTATTTGCATTTTTAAATTGAGAAAACAGCACAGAAATAATAGAACATTTCAGATGCTCTAGAAAGAAATACATTTTATTCTTATCCTGCTTTCTTAATCATATTCTTTTCCCCAAATAAAGTTGTTCTTATTAGTCAAGGCTTTATCATAAATAATATTGCAAAAATGGTCCGATGTTTTTTTGGGGATTTTTTTTCAGAAGTCTTTGTTATCTAAAGCATCGGTGGATTTTGTATCTAACCTAAATGATTCTTATGATTCTATGCATGTTGAACACTTTGAAGTCAGTCCCATAAAAGCCGCATCCCTCTGCACTGCTATTATTATTTTAAAAATCCTTTCAGAGAGATTGTCTGAAAGGAAGTTACAAATTCAGACACTTTTCTGAGAAAAATGCCACCAATTATGAATCTTTCTTAGTCTGTATTATAAGTCATGGTAATATTTTTATTTGCTGCATTTTGTATACACTTACATATATAAATAATACAAAGATGCATGATTCAAGCTGTGCAAATAATGGATTTTTAGTCTACCTCCCAAATAATGTAAAAGACCCAAAGAAACCTCAGATGATTTATTCTTGCTAAGCCAATTTTTTTTCTTTCAAAATTCATGATAGAGATGAGTTGAAAAATGGTCTTGTGTGGGAAGAAGCCTCATTTAAATTAAAAAGGAATATAGGTGATGGAAATGTTAGTTGTAAATTAGAGAAGATGGATAGTATTTTTGAAAGTAACAGACTTGAAGGTCTTAAAAGTGGAAAAAAATTGCAATTGCACCATTGGTCCATTTTAATGAAGTCAATAATTGAGGAAAAAACCTCAACTGTTGTACATTTTTACCAAGAAGTGAATAACACCTGAAATAGCTTTATCTGTAGTAATTCAGACCAAACCATTTGGGGTTGAATTTGTTACAGAATAATGGGGTTTCTGGATTCAAACATGGCGGTGGATCTCACATATATTGAATTTATTAAAGCAGTTGATACTGTCTCAGGTGGGATTCCTATAAGCAAGCCAGGAGATTGTAGTTTAGATAAAACCAAGGTAAGGTAAGTGCAAAGCTGTTTGGGAAGGAAGGTGTTTTCAGAAAGGTTAGATAGTACCTGCCTCCTAGTTAGATAGCATCTGCTCTTAGAAGGGATGTAGGTTACCAGATTGACTTTTTATAATCCCTTCTGTTCCAGTTTTCTGTTTGCGTATAGTTCTGTCATACAGTGATGACATTTTTAATACAAACAAAACCTTATAAAGACATATTTAAATGAATATTTTTATTCCAGTATTCTCAGGTAGCTCAAGAGAATGGAAAGTCAAATTTTCTTTCCAGTTCTAAAATTAAATCTAGCTATAGGTAATAAAATTGTAACTTCCCTTCACCTTCCACCTGTGCTGTAATTAGGTTCACTGGTTGTTATTGCAGTGTAGAGTTTTCTGTGTAAGGCTTACTCTGTGGAAAGATAGGTCAAACATCACTAAATTCAAGGGAAGAAACAAACCAGAAGACCTAGCAGAAGATTTCATTACTTTTCCATTTCACCGAGAATTTAATCAGACTTTTTTCATAAGGTGTTATTTTTTTGTATTAGACTAGGAAAGTTCTGCATTGCATAGTATTGAGTTTTAATTTAGAAAATTGTTAATTTATCTCATTCATCATTCAGCATGTATTTTTTACTAATTTTATTACACCTTTTGTAGCTTTCTAAATATTTTTTAATGCCATACCTTATAAATACTGGACTGTGTGCCTGAGCTATATCTATACATGTAGATAGATATGTGAGTGTGTGTGTGTGTGTGTATATATATATATATATATATATATATACGTGTATAGTGTA
>VWZU01003589.1:76888-153912 GCA_013397095.1 Sterrhoptilus dennistouni
GATAGAAAGGTCAAAACCAAGAAACTATATTAAAAAAAAAAAAAAAAGGAAATAACTTGCTCTTAAATCTGCATAATGTAATGACTGGCATGCTGCACCTTTTGGCTTCTGTCTCACTCTTCTCACTTGTCTGGGAAACATTAAAAAGAAATCCAGATGCGCATCGATGTTTAATTTCCCTATGCTAGGTTTCAGACTTTTTCACAAAGAGGTTCAGCTGCTGAAAGTAAGAAGGAAATACTAGATTTTTGATTGTCTGTTCCAAACACCAGAGGCCAGGATTCCACTAAATAACCTTTTGACCCTTCCTCACACAAAAAGCATTCAAGCTCTCTCTTGTGGCTGAAATGCACTTTCCACTATGCTTGGAGTTTATTTTCAGGGATTTAATATACACGGGCTTGTTTTACACATCTACTTTATTTGAAATTCATTTGTCCAGTTACAGTTGAATATCTCTTCTTTAACGTGAGCTGGTGGAACTTTCTGCATACTTTCATCAGTTGTTTGATGATTTGCACTTCTGAGTCCAAAACTTAAGTTTTGGCTCCCGTGAGCTGTTTCTAAAAAGGCAATGTACATAGCAACAGTGAAAGCTATAGGCTCTTATCCTTAGTTACCACTGTTTTGTTTATCAATTTCTTAACATTTTCACCTTTTTGGTTCCAAAGCTTTATACAAAGACTTCTCACACCTTTATTTACTGTTTCCAATTCCACTCAAAACAGTTAAAACATTTTTTTAATGGTAATTTTGTGTTCCAGAGATTGAGATCCAGAAACCAATTGTGTGATTCTCACATGGAATAAAATATTTGACACATTTTAATGTAGTACTACATGTTTTCCCAACATTTTTGAAATATGTAAACTAATTACTTTTAGAATTTTTGTTTACTTCTTTAATGACTACTGCTATCTGAATCTTGAAATCAAACATAATAATTAACTCTGAAAACTTTCAGTCATGGAAAATAGTCCTTTATTGTTAACTTTGTGTCATTAGTCAACAAAAATCGATGAGGATTTTTCAGTGTTGGCTTTTCAAACTAAAAGGCTATGATTAAACCTGTGAGCAAAATGTCAGAGGCTCATTATTGTCGTGTGAGATTGTAGAATTCCATCCTACAAGTTAAAGTTAAAATATCTCTAAATATGTGAGTCATAATATTACACATGTATTTTTAATTAAAATTTTATATATAATTTTAAATCAGCTCACCTTTGTAAGTGCTTTTAGATTATTCCTCTGTTATTGCTCCTTTCTGACTTAAAGGAAAAAACCACTTCTGACTTCCAGCTGAATCGGGTGAAAAAATGTATGTCTTAAAGTCTTTGTCATCTATCAATGTATTTGATGCTGTTAACCAAAACCAGTCATATACCTTGTGAGTGTAATATATTTAATTTGTATTGCTTAAAAAGTAGCACTGCTTTTTTGAGAGAGGAGTGGAGCTTGAAGCTGTGCATGCAATCCATGCAGGGGTCTAGAATCAGAAAACAACCTCACATCTTTCTCATCAGGAAATCCTTTCTGGTTGTAAATGCTGATTCTTGACAACAGGCACTATTCATTATACACTTAGATTTCTGTATTTAAAGATACATTGTACTTGGAGTAATATTAGCACAATTGCTAAGCTGGCTTTCCGTGTGGCCCATAAATTCCACCTTCCTTGTGTCCATTATCAGTGATCCAGTCTTCTCTCTCAACTTTATTAACCTCTCCCCAGGTCTGAGATAACACCTGGTCAACAGAACCACCTTTATCTTATCTCAAGTTCCCTCTGCAGTGGCTTAGCTGGCTTTCAGTCCAACTTTCAGGTCATGGTCAGGGTGGAGGGTATTGCCGTTTGCCGCCAGGAGAGAAGACACGACAACCATTGTGATTGAATAGGTGCTTCCGCTTTATTCTGTTTTAGTGCGCGTATTTATACATTCTCTAAGCAGCTCATTAGTTAAGCATACATGTAAATTCATGATTGGTTGGCAATTTAAATGCTATATTTGCATTTTACCTAGTTTCGTTCTCATCCTCCTTCATTCTGCTGACTGTAGGCATCCTGTTTATTGTATAACTTGTAGCTTAAAGCCAGGCTGACCTTGCCTAGGCGTTCTCTGATGAAGGATTTCCCATGCCTAGGAGTTCTCCAATGTAAGGCCATCCAGACCTTTATCCTGCAACCACATCTCCACAGGGGGGCACTTGAGTGGTCACTGGTGGTGGCAGCCAGCTCTCCCCTCTGCCAGGTCTGGAGTAAGTGCCATCCTGTCTCTCTGTTTTGTGCTTATCTCATGGCGCAGACTTTCTGTGGCCTCAGCCACAGCCTGTTTGAGGCAGACAACTGTGCTCTTTAAGTCCTTATAGTAGGCTGGACTAAACGTGCGTAGGTTGTACAAATCAAACTGCTTAAGAGCAAAATTCTGAGATGCCTGAATGAACTGCTATTGTAAGTATGTTCTTTTACCTTAATTAAAAATTTACAAAGCCTTTGTGAGCTATTTAGGCTGTTGGTAATAGGCATACCAGGAGCGTTTGTGTGAAATTAGGAAGTTTGCTGTAAGGAAGCCTAGTAAATAATATGAAGCACATATTCAGATGGCTTCATCTGTTCACATAGGTCATAGAGTTTGCCGTTCATGGATGAGGGTTTCAGGTATCTAGGAAACTGTTGTGGTACAAATACAGAAAATGAAATTTCATACAAACTGAAACTGTGTTCTGCTGGGTCACAAATTTCAGTGGATTAACAGGCTGTCTCTTTTTCCCTGTGAAGTGCACTATAAGGCAAGAGAATATTTTTTGAGTGTCCAATTCTCAAAGGTTAAAAAAAATTATTTTTGCACTCTTCATATATAATGCAGAAGAGAGACAACTCTTTAATAGAGAGCTTCAGGACTGAGAAATTTGTCATGCATAACATGATATTGGAAAAAAAATACTATCTTTCCTGTGATAAAGTATTCTGAGCATATTGTTGCATTTTAGCTAAATAATTAAGCCTGTTCTGCTATTATGAAAAGTATTATCTGAATGAAAAGCATTCTATGAAAATGAATATATATAGTGCCAAGTCTAACATGAACATTGTACGCTTACTAAAAGATTTTATCAAAATAATATATAAGCTTATTTTCATTTTTAATGATTTCCAATGTCTACTGCTGTTGTTATTATGGCAAAATAGCAAAGGTTTAATTTGCTTATAGTTTCTTTATCATTAAAACTCTGAAACCTACTTAGTGATTTCTTTCCCTGCAAAGCATTGAAGTCTGTGAAAGGTAGCAGTAAATCTGTGTGATGAGTGAACTGGGAGAGATATCACAAGGAATTTTTTTTTAATGTCACATAGCTGCTTTTGCTTTCTGCTGTGGCATTTTCATTAAACTTAAATTTCTTGGGTGTTAGAGATGATGAAATATATAAAAAGAAGGAGAAGATGTGATATCCTGCTGTGCAGGCAGAGCATCAATTTGCCATTTAGAGTTTTTTTTACCTCACTGTGGATTTTCATGTCCAAAAATTAAGCTTATGCATACAACTTAATAATATAAAGCTTGATTTGAGACCGATATTGAAGCCTTTTGATTTTCAGGGTAGAGTATCAAATTCTCTCCTTTCCTAGTGTGAGCAGGAAAAAAGGTAAATAAAGGTATATTTTTCTCTGTTCCTACCAACTAGTTGTCTCCCTAGGAGCTGACCTTACAGTGAGAAACAGGACAAAAAGGGAGGGCATTACACACACACTGCATGTTTGAGGTCTCTTGGTCCTGCTAAGAAATTAGAAGTGTATCCCTAGAGACACTAAATAGTGCATGGTACTCAATATCATCTTAAAATGAGTAACATAGCTGTACCCTGGGGGGGGAGGGAAATCTGTACCTGAGGCCTATCTGCCCTTTCCACAGTGCACTTCACTGTGTGTTTTGTCTTTTTTTATACTGTCCTGTTGGGTAGTTCAAGACCAAATAAGATTCCCCCTTATCTTTCTTTCCCTAAGGCTAAACAAACCCAGTTCTGTCAGGCTCTCTTTGTGCACTGTGCTCCAGCCACATAATCATCCTGGTGCTTCACTGCTGGACTTACAGAAGGAAAGCAAAACTCCCAGCAGAAAGCAGAAAACCAGAAAATCTTTCTTTGGGTTACAAAATAAGAAACCTTTTCCATTGTACATTGGAGTAAATAGAAATACCAGTTGAATACCTCAATGTGTTTTCCATAAAATTACAAAAATTTAATAGATGCAAATTACGAGTATCTCGGCAAACTCTCAGATAAATTGACTAAAGCTCATATTTTAATGTTTCCAATAATTTAGCAATTTTTATGTAGTGTTAATGTTTGTTTCAAATTTCAGATTGGAATGGACTATTTAAATAAAGTCCATTCTAAGTGACGCAAAGTACTTTGTCTTCTTCATGGGTAAAAGGACAATATCATTCTGATTTCCACACCATTTTAGTCTCTCTGAGAGATGCAGCAGTGAAAGGAACATACAGTGAATACAGCAAGAAGAGTTCATACAGTGTTATCTTCACATATGATAGTATATAATTAGGAAAACTTGTCATTCATGATGATAGTTCTTAACATTTTGAACCCCAAAAATATATGACATTTATTAAGTGCAGAGCTTTTGAAAATCATGACTCAGCAAGAAGTTTGTCTCTGCAGTTTTAGTTCTATTTAAGTCTAAATCAATCCATTTGGAAAAATAATGGTAGCAAGTTTTTATTAAAAGATTTTGGTACATTATTCCATTTATTGAAACCAAAGAATGAGGAGGGGAAGAGGGGATGGGTTAGATTTCTGGATTGTTGCCTAATAAAGTGGTATAATGTGATCAGTTTATTGAAAATAAAAATTAATACGGTCGATTGTGATTCATTTTTTATCCAATATAAATAAACACATAATAGCTGAAAGCAGCATTGGAAGCTGGTGTAGTTCATATTTAGCAATAACTTAGAAAGTGATTACTATCAGAAATATTATTTCTTCTTAAATACCCACAGGAACCTAATGAATAGAAGTATCTCAGAGGGGACAGTGTAGGTCTCTTTATTGATTTTCACCTTTATCAACATTCTAATGCTTACAAGCTGAAGTAAATCTCGCACACCTCAAAGAGACTGTTCTCCACCTTCAAAGGGTGATTATTTCTTATTTGAGCCTTCTGTTTTTATATTATCAATCTTTCCATCTGAATGAAGATCAGCATGTAGGCTTGGTTTGAATAATTTAAAAAACAACTACTGTTAATATGAACAAAAGAATCTGACTTGATCACCTTTAAGCTAACTTGAAACTTACTTTTTGTATTAACTGCAATCTTAGCAAAAGTGTAAGTGTTCAGATAAATCATATAAACACTGATTTCTTTCTAACTGCATTTGACTATGGCTCAAACTGAGCTTTTAATTTAAGACAGTAGTTTAGATTTAGAACCATTTTTAAAAGTCGTATGTTCAAAAGATTCAATTTGATAATAAATAATAATTACCTGTCATCCACACTAATACTTTTATGTCAACTAATACGTAAGTATGTTGTGCTAATTTTAAAATATTAATGATCTGGAAAGTTCTTTTTTAATAATTGGGATCAGTTCCCAGTCTGATCTGGCCAAAAAAGATGCCTGTTTTTCTTCAGATGGTCATAGTATGTTATCTCATAATTCAAGAGGAATTGATGAGTACTTGTGTTTACACAGATAAATAGTATTTAGTGATGTAAATCTGAATATTGGCAGATAATCATTGTTTCACCCCAGTCAGCAGCCAAGCCCCATGCAGCCTCTCACTCCTCCACCAGGAGGATCAGGGAGAAAATTTGAAAGGGTAAAAGCCAAAAAGTCATTAGTTGAGATAAAGGCACATAAAGTTTAACAGGGAAAGCAAAAGACACATACACAAATAAAGTGAAACAAGGAATGATTTCAGTGCTTCCCATGGGCAGGCAGTTGTTCAGCCATCCCCAGGAGAGCAGGGCCCCATCACAGGCACCATTTATGTGAGAAGACAAATGCTGTCACTCCATATGTCCCTCCAAATATCCCTAATGAGCAGGATGTCATGTGGTCTGGAATACCCCTTTGGTCAGTTGGGATTATCTGTCTCAGCTGTGTCTCCTCCCAACCTTCCATGCACCTCTAGACTTCTCACCAGCATGGCAGAACAAAAAAGCCTTGACTCTCTGGAAGTTGGGTCCAGCAATAACGAAAACCTTTCTATGTTATCAACCGTGTGTTCAGCACCCACCCAAAACACACCCCTATAGCTGCCACTGTGAGAGAAATTGACTATCCTGGCCAGAACTAGCACAGTAATAAATCTATTTTTTTTTCATACCTTTGGTCTCTTGAAGTATATACTTTTGCTTCATTATGATTCTTGATTTTTCATAGTAGAATGATAGAATCATTTGTCTTGGAAGTGATGTTACCTTTGCCATGGACAGGGAAACTTTCCACTAGACCAGGTTGCTCGAAGCCTCATCCAACTTGGCCTTGGACACTTCCAAAGATGGGTCATCCACAACTTCCCTGGACAACCTGTTTCAGTGCCTCATCACCCTCATAATAAAGAATTTCTCCTTGATATCTAATCTAAACCTACTCACAGTTCTCTCAGGTTCCATTTTAATCAGCCATGCTGAACTCACAGTAACTAGAGAAAAAAAAATGCATTTTCTCTCCTTGCTTGGATGTGGTAAGAAAATTCTTTTAAAGTTCCACATTTTACTTTAGAGGTAGAATTGCATAAAGCAAGTAAATTCCATTATCTATGAAAGTCTTAGTAAATATATGTTTTTCCTAATAGAAAAAGGTTTAAGTTCTTTTGAGTCAATTTACATAATAATACAGAGACCTTTCATTAAGAAATTCAGGAAAAACATAAGTAATTCCTTGCCTGCAAGTATATAGAGTATTCGTATGCCACCAAATGTTAAATCAGAAGTTAGTTTAAAAAAAACAAAATGAAAAAAAAAAAAAAAAAAAAAAAAAAAAAAAAAAAAAAACACACATACANAAAAAAAAAAAAAAAAAAAAAAAAAACACCACGTATCGGTAGCAAAGAAATGTTCATAAGCCAAAAACAGCATTTTGATCAGTGCCTTCAGGTATAGCAGAAGTAAATACAAAGCTGAGCCAAAGACTAATTTTCGTTTAAATACTTATTCTATGGAATATGTTGTATATTTAGATTGTGATTTAGGTAATACATTTCCCAGCTTGGTTTATTTATTACTAAAACTAATATATCTTCTTTTGCATCTTAGAAATAGCTGAAAAATGTTATTTTTGAAAAACAAAGAATAAAGTAAACAAAAGAAGATATGATTGGGGGAAATTGAAATAAGATTGTAAAAGACAGAAATACTGGAACTTAATATATGATTTACTCATCCTCGTTAATGAGGCTTAGAAATTATCTCATTTTATAGTCTAGTGAGACAGCTGAGCAATATTCAGAATTTCTGATATAAACATAGGAACAAAAATGTATTTGCTTTAAAGCAAGCCTGCTGGATGGGAATAGCCATTACAGTCAACAATGAGGCAATGAATCTGTGCCTAAAGCAGCATAGTAAGGCTTTTCATAACTTTTTGTATGCATAGTAAAGAGTAAATTTGCGGGAACATCCACAGAGATTTAAATTAATTTCAGAAAGAAAATTATTACATTAATTTGTTTTCTACAAATATAATTTTGAATTAGTTATTCAGTATGGGTTTTCCCAGTTGCCTTTAATAAAATGATAGAGATGGGCTTATGGGGAGAATCTTAATTGTTCAGCTTTCCATTTCTGTTTGACTCATTTTCAAACTTAGTTATTAGTGGAAAATAGCTGAAGTAAATGAGTGTTTGTGAACTCTAGTGCCTGATCCTGAGCTTTTGCTTGGGTTTATTCAAAGGGTAGTCAATGTTTTAAGAACATTGGACATTTTATTTTCATTCAAAGTAGTGTCCTCAATGGAGCTCTGCTTTGGGAAGATTTTCAGCGTGTCAGGTTGCAAAGTCACAGTTTAATGTAAAGTTTTATAGTTCTTTTGACCTTGTGAGCATAGTGTGTTAATTTAAAACATCATGTTGCAACTTCAGTTCCTACAACTCAGTTCTCAGTAATCATGCTTAATGTTTTTCCATAGTATATCTCTATTACAGTGTTTAAAATACACAGAGCTCATGGAGCAGAAAAGAGTAAGTGAAAAATTATCAGTTGTCAAATACAAAGGAAGAACCAGGATATTTGTTAAAAGATTACTTTTCATTAATAATTTTCACCTGAAGGACATAATTATACAGACCACTGATAGGAAATTATAGAAATAATTCTTCTGTAAAGGTTAAATTTATACAGTTATTTATACAGGAAAAATGAATGCAGAACATTATGGTATCAACACAATATAACAGTATTCCTATGACAAAAAAGGGTGATATAGAGCTATTGCTATAATTCTGTGAATTAGTATTTGTAGGTATAGAAAGAAAACATAATTATTATATTATTCATATGCATTCATAGCATTCTTCTAATGCTTCTGATTCATCATAAAAGAAGTTACAGACAGAAGTTGATTCCAACCTGGTAATAAGAGGATTAACCGAAGGATTATAACAAAAGTTATAATTACAATAATTTATGAATATTCTTTTATTTTATTCTTTTCCCGACATGACTGTTCAGAACAGCACTGCTTGCTTTCAGCTAAGCTTACAGATTTTTTGTACAAAGAATGTGTATTTTTGCACTGTTCCTGAGACAGACTTTAGCAGGGAATATTTTTGGGATTTGAAATTCACCTCTCTCCTTTCATTCCCACTAAGGAAAGAAATAAGAAAAAAAAATCTTGTGCTTTGCAAGGAATCCTTTCAAATGCATGAAAGAGAGAGAGTGCTAAGCATGGCACCTCTGTTAACTTCTCAACAACCCAATGGCAGATACTCACTTGGGATGTATTCCAGGCTTGTTCCAAGTTGCGCGTAGTCTTTGTTTTTGTTGTTAATCTTTGTCAACACCAAGAAAAAACCCGTAAACTTTGGTTGAAGCATTTGCATTAAGTTTCCTTGAGATTCAGCACAGGATCTCTGGGTTTAGGTGGTATTAGAGTTTTTAGCAGTGTGTACACAAGACCTGTGGTCTGGCTTCAGAGTCTTGCTGGACAAGTTCCGTTGTGTGCGGGCTCTGCAATAGCCTTGGTGCCTGCTGAGGAATGCTTTGGTGCAGTAGCTCGGGGTGCAGCTGCAATGCCAGCTGAGGGTTCAGCCCTGGAGGTGAGAGCCTGGGCAAGAGGCTGTGAACTGCTGACCCCTTGCACAGCAAGTGCCCGTGGACCTGTGGTGCGACCAAGTGTAAAATACTAGATGTTCCTTTGTTCGGGACTCCATCTCAGAAGCACCAGGTCGAGCTGTCATTTTGTTATTTAGTTTTTGCACCAAGATGAAATTGTTTTAAGGATCTGGACATTTGAGCCTCTGCTATGGGAACGTGGGGTCGGGCCCATAAGGAAACCACGAGTGGCAGGGCTGCAGCTGTGGAAGGACCTGGGTTGGGTGTTGGCAGTGTGACTGCCAGAGTGCATCCAGGATGGCTGTGAAAACCCAGGTCCCATCACAGGGTTTGTATATATTTCACTCCTTGGAGTAAATGAGACAACTTTGTGCTGCTGATTGGTGGCACAATAGTTCCAGCCTCTGTATAGCTGGGACCGATAAAGCTTAATTCTCACATTTAGGGCAGATTTGCAGATGGATGTAGGAAATAAAGAACACAGATAGGAAATAAAGCTTCAAAAGAAAAAGGAATAAACCCGTTGCTCTAATTATAATTTGTATTCAATATGAACACCTTGTTCAATGATATTTAATTCAAATCAAGATGCTGAAGATAGAATTACATATTGAGAGAATTCATTTGAAGTTTTTAAAGTAAGCTGAATAATAAATGTACCTCAAATTGTATTTCATGAATCTTTACAGGTATTTAAATTAGATCTGTAAATTATTATGAAAAATCCACAAGGGATACACAATTAGGTAAATAAGCTGTTCGAGGCCAGGAGCTATTGAGTGTACAGTTCTTTCTTATGGAAAACAGGTGAGTGGCAAAAAAAAAAAAAAAAAGTAGCTCCTATGCAAAGTTGAAAATTAAGTTAGCAGAGATGATGGCTGGAATAATAATAAAAAATAGCTCTCTCAAAATTAGTTTTCCAGTCTTTGCTTACACATTGTCACTATACCACTAAAGTAATTAAATGTAGGACAAATGATTACTTAATGTAAGTGTATTTTATAAAACCTGTGATTTCTTGACCTTTTGAGTTTGCCCATTCATAATCTGGTTGTCTTTTCCTGAAGTGTACACTGACCTTTCTGAATCAATAGCAATATATAAATGTAATGGTTGTAGGAGTTTAATTGGGAGCATTGCTATCTGTAACCATACACCATTTTAAGAAAGCAATATTCATTTCTGCATAGTTTATGTGACATTTAAGCATGCCAACGATATGTTTCCAATAGCTGAAGCATGATACATGTATTATATTTATTTTGTAGTGGGTGTTAGGAGACTTGCTGCTTACCAGTTCTCTCACACTTTTTCTGATAGGCTTCCCACAGAACACAAATCTGCATGCATTTCCTGGGCTGTTGTAGCTAACATGAGTCAGCAGAACCAAGCTACCCTTAATGCATGCAACACAGGATACAGCACAAGGGTCATCTGGTTTTTTTTGAATACTGAGCATCCTCACCAGGACAGTATGCCCCATCCCATGCTGCTGCTTTTTTTCAGTCTTTGCTATGAAGCTAACCAGAAAGAGGTCAGATTTTATGCCTGCCTACCTGGAGTCATACCTGCTCAGTCTCATAGAGCTGTAGCTTTGAGGCATTTTCCTTGATTTCTGTTCGCATCTGTCCATCTGTGCTTATCCATGCCATGATACATTGTTAGAGTTTGAGTACTTTAAGTAATTACATCAGTCAAAGTATTCGTGGTTCTAGTTATTTTTCAAGCACATAGCAGCTGAAAATATATTGAACTGTGAAACTGAAAGGTCTAAATGTTAAATTTGAATCCTGTAAATTTATCTTTTCAATTGTTTTTAGTCAGATGTATTTATTTTTCCAATTGCTATTATCACCTAAGAGACTATGGAAGCAGACTTAAAAGCAAAATGAACAGAGCTTGTAGTGTAAATTCTCTTCCTGGAGATTAATCATTATTAACAGATTATCAACAAAATGCATCTGAAGACTTTCCCCGGGCCAGGCTATACCTACATGTCTCTGACAGGAATGGTTGTTCTAATCTTAAAATCTTGTCTTTCCCTAGGGAGCCACTCCTTCTCCCTTTCAGGCAACAGAGGTAGCAATCCACCTGCCTCAGTGAATCTGCAGTATCCACTTAACCTCTTCTCAGCAGGATAAGCACCTGCTAACAGCATGGGGTATTGCTGGGAAAATTATGAGCCTGCTACCTTATATGTTAACAGTGATTAATATTTGGTATTACTGTTTCAATATGTAGGAGGCATTACCACTATTGAGAAATTGCCTTAAGCCCATCTGCTGTTCCTACTGAGATCCCTCTCACTTGGAACATGAAGTTATGGACTGCTTCTACCAAGAAAGTAAACAGAAGCATCTTTCAGGGCTTAGACAATAGATAGATGGGTAAAATGCTGGGTGTTGTAGTTTAAACAAACAAACAAATGGAAAAAAAACCCAACAAAACAAAACCAAACAGGATTCAGATTTACATACCATCTTCATGAAATATCAAAAGTGAGGGACTTCTTGTTATCTAAAGTGTTAGTGGCATTAATACTAGTCTACTTTTTCAGAGATTAAAGGTTTATGATAGTCTATGGAAATACTTAATTACTGTCTCAGGAGCATAAGCACACTGAGATAATGAGAACACAACAGTGTTCTCTGTTTTCATCAAAGCACAAGTTTACCTAAATAAAAATATAGCATTGCTGTTTCCTTAAGTTTTATGTAAATGCATCAGATTCCTGTACAGTCTTGGTCATTATTTTAGAAATCGGCTGCATATTGCTTATCAACCCAGCTTTTAGGAACAATTAGTTTGACTTAACAGTTTGTAAACTATAGGAAGCAACCAGAAGCTGTGGAAATATATCAAAGATTTGTTTTTTTCTTTAACCTTTTGGATAATACTGTGAGCTCTTCTACTGGAATTTTAATATCTGCATCTACAAATATCAAAACTTACAGGAAAACTGCAAAACTGGAATTGTATATCCTCTTATAATGTTTACAAAAGGATAGAATTAGAGTTTAACCAAGCTTCAAAATTCTTTTGTTAATTTGACATAGATGCTTTAAGAGGACATTACTGCAAACAAAAAGAATGTTGGCAAATTTTTACACGTTAGTCATCCTAGCAAGGTACTGTGAATATTTTTCTAAATCTTTATCTGTTACAAATAAAAGCAACTCCATTTGTATCTCTCCTTTTTTATTTGTGTCTTTAATTTCCATCATGCTAGGCAGTCTGTATCACTTGTTTTCATCCTTCCTTTTAAGTCTTCCCTGACTTCATATTTTAGTAACATAGTAATTAGTTCTATAGACTTATTATTGTCTTGAATATTCTGTAAGTACTGCAAAAAGACTCATGAGTGAATATCTTTCTATTTAAAATTATACAAAAATCTTCTGAATCTATATAAGACATAAAACCTAGACTATATCTCAGTATTTATTTAAGAGGACAAGTAATGTTGCAAGATCTAGTGCAATTTTCATACTTTGACGTCTTGCAGAAAACATTATAGTTCTTTTCTGCAATTTTATTAGAAAACATTATAGCTCTTTCTTGCAAAGCAAAAAACCAAAAGCAACCCCACCCCACAACCTATGCTAATTTAAAGTGTGTTTTCCTGAACTATTAACTTCAGTACTTGGCAAAGGAATATAGTTTGTCAGAATAGCTAGACAAAGAAAATTTTGTTAATAATTCATAGAGCTTAAATTCAACATGTGCTTTTAGATTGCTTGATGGGCTGATATCTAATAAAACCCACTGCCTAGCTAGGAGTAGAACTACTGTGGAGAGAGAGAAAATGTGTACTTTTGGATACTTTATATATATTATGACCAAAAAAGGGGATAGTTGGCCTTTAGCTTGTTTATGAATTGTATTTGGTTCATTTGTGTATACCACATCTGGATTTTTCTCAAAACTGTCCTTCATTTGTAGCTGTATAGAAAATATATGAAAATGCCCAAAAGATATCTTTTTGCATTAACAGTGATTAAAAATCAGGCTTCTGTAGTAAAAGACCATTGGTCATTATCTATTATTATTCTGATACCATTTTAGGTTTTAGATATTCCAGTTGTATTAGATACACTGTTAGCCTAGACATGGCAATGATGTGGACCCAGTTTTAAAATAGTAATGTTTAAAACTATTCTTCTCTGCCAGCATTTCTGAAAAACAAAAGTAGAATTAAGAAAAAGAAATAAATCTTTTTTAGCAGAAAAATGCTAATCTGACACTAACTTTTCCTAATAAATGAAAATTAATTTTTTCAAGCATTAAGACTTCACTAAGCTTTTATTTCAGAAGGCTTTTTCACAAAGGGAAAAAGGTGACTTTAAAAATAAAACCCCACACCCTCCCCTTAAAGTTTCCTTCCAACCTATACTTACTGGTGGTCAATAAATATGACTGCCAGTAAGAATCTCTGGTTCTCTTCTTTTGCTTGCTTCTATAGGTAAAACTTCAAGGGAGGTTCTGTGAGTCTGCTAAAAACATTTAAATGAGTCCTTTTACGTGAAGCTTGCTATAATGGGTTAAGGTATTGTCTCTTCAGGTATTTTTTTTTTCCTGAGAAGAAACTTGAGACATATAAATGCAGATCTTAGTGGCTCCCTATGTAAAACAGGTGTTCAGCACTGTGTAATTTCCCTTGGTGATACACAATATTACTACCATAAATATGGAATATATATGTACACATAAGCACTATCTCCTAGAACACTACTAATTCATTTCTCATGTATAGATGGAGCATTCTTGAAACATGCCCTAGGAATTGTATTTTGCCACTTTTTTCATCCTATTGCATCTAAATACTTTGCATACTTTTCCATTATGTGGAGTGTGTGTGCCTCCAGCAGAAGTGTCTCTGGCAGTTGCAGACTTCAAATGTAGGTAGCTTCTAGCCAAGAACAATGAAATTCAGTTACTATTCATATTAAAATGGGTTATCTTGAAAAGGAAACACTTTTTTTTCCTTTTCCTTTTTTTAAAAGGAAAGACTGAATTTTAATTGTAAAGTTGCTGCTTGGTGGGGTAAAAATATGTATCCCATTACCAAAACCCAGGTAACTTAATTTTATAAAATACGTGATCCTGTTCAGTTTACCTCCAGCACTATATTGTAAATGTACATAAAGTTCATTCTGATACTCACATTGGGACAGTTTAGTTTAACTCTGGTAATTAATTGACTGGAAAAAGTACCTCCTCTTGAAATCTGTGGTAGATTTTGAAAAGATTCCTATGAGTGCAAGTTACTTGCACACAAAATGAAACCTGATTTTGGTTCACATTAGCACTCATACCCTAGATTTTTTATCTATTTTTAACTATTATGGGAAGAAGTTTTATTCATTTCAGTGTTGTCCCAGTGCTTTATTTTCTTATTAGAATTGCAAGTTTGCAAAATACATGAAATCTTATACAGTGAAATGTGGAACACTGCACTGTAGAACCTGGCTACTAGTCTTTTTTGATTATCTAAATCTTGACATTAGGGCTCTCAATAGATGTGAAAATGTCAGTTTGTATCATCTCAATATGATTTTTGATAAATCATAATGCATTTGCAGCTAGAATATGCTTATTTCTAATAAGATGATTCCATAAAGTTTAGAATGGATAGCAGCTGTACTGAAAAAGGATCATCTTAAGTTTCAGCTTAGTGTGTTAGTACTTGTGCAGGAGAAGGCTTCAGCCCTGTAAGGAAGGTGAAATGTGCAAGGGAGCCTCTAAGGCATAGTGTTCCTTTTGTAAGGAGCAGAGTAGTTCATGTATTGTGCTAAGGAACGGAAAGGATGGAATAGTGTCACTATAAATGTTGTTGACTTCCTTTGACTTTGTCCTCTTGGCCTTTATTTGCCTTGTCAAAATGGCACGTATGTTTTTACATCACAGTTTTAAAGCACTGTTTTCTGATCATGAGACTGGTGAGAATAATATAGTTTCTTTACTACTTCTAGCAAAGAATTCCTGTTACATATGACATGGACATTGGAAAGAAAATACTACGATTTAACAATTTGCAAGCAGCAAGATGAGGAACCTGTATGTCAGCAAAGTCTAGTCAGACAGTCCTGAACAAAGTGTAAAGAGAGGGGAATTGGACACAAATACATGTAGCCAGTCTTTCACCTTCTTTTTGTGGAAGATGAGAATACTGGGCTCTTTCTCAAATATATAAGGATAATCAAGGACTGAAAAAGGTCTAAGATTTTCTTTACTAACAATTTACTTGGAGTGGCATTCCCAGATGGTTAAACTTGCAAGCTCATTCAAATGTGAGCGGGAGGATATGAGCTGCATGAAGACATTATTGCAATAAAACTTCCCTAATGTCTAACACAGTGAGCTAAATGATTTTTTAGCATGATGGGAATACACATCTAATCGTTACTTTGGGAAAACTTGTATTGGACCAAGAGAAAAAGAAAGTGAACAAGCCTATTAAAATGTCTGCAACAGTAAGCATGTAAAGGCATTTTACGTAACTGATTTGAATTTGAAAACTTAAAGAGAATAATATATTGCAACTTTAATGCAACCAAAGTTCCTTTTTTTTTTTTTTTAATTCATCAAGCACTGAAAGAAGCATCAGCAGAATCAGGAGCCTTTTATTTTATTTTACCTGTTTGGATTTTGTAAATTTCTTTTTGTACTGATGCCACATGTTTTTCTCAGCTAAGATATGAAGACATAAAACCAATATGATCTACACAGCCATTTGAGTTAATTAATTGCTTGTAAAACTGGAAAACAGAACCTTTAAAAGTCAAATAAATGACTTAATATTAGGACTTTATATCTTTCTTGTGCAATCCCAACACTATTTGATTAGAAATAATAAATTTTACATGTCCATTTAGCACCCAGTAGTTCTGAGTTACCAAGAGAAGCTGCACTTAATTACAGGTTTGCTGATCATCTCTGTAGCAGTGATCTGGATCCACAATTTTCACCCTCAAAGAATTCAAAACGTCATGGATGACAAGACATTTTCTGATTGTTTAATCCAGCAGGAGCCAGTTCTATGTCAGCTATAACCACTCCTCATTTCATGTGTAAAGATTGTCTTTAATAATAATAAGCATAATTCAGTTTCAAGTATTTGCTACAAAAATGGAATTAATGATTGCTGCAGTTAGGTAGACACCCAGAATGAGCACTTGCTTAGTGACATGCCTCCAAATCCCTATGTAAAGTGAGGAAGGAGAGTAAAGTGAAAAGAAATATTAGCCGTCAATTTTATTATTTATAGCTGACCATACCTCATCACAGGGCAATAGCTTATGCTAATCTAGAAAAATTTTTCATTGTTAGAAAACAAACTGTGAGAGATAACTTTAAAATTTTGGTAATTAAGTTAATTATCTACATTTAGAAGTTAAAACAGTGTGTGTGTTCTGATAGATGTAGTGCATAGCAAGTTTATTACAACCCTGGAGGATGCTTTTTAGATGGTGATGGATAAAATGTATTTTTCTGTAAAGTTGTGTGATACTTATGCAGTTTATAATGTAGCTGGAGTGCAGTGCGCTCCTGCACACAAGAATACATTTCTCTTTGCAAGTGACAAGACCCAAAAAACAACCTTTTCTCTCATCCTTAAAATATAAAGTAAGTATATAAGTAAGACTCGAACATGAAGTGACAGCTGTGCTTAAAAAGTTCATAAAATTCTAGTATAGCCTTGTCCTGAGAAAATATGACCTGCAAAGTCAAAGAGCAGAGAGGTTGATGAGAAACAATTTCCCTAGCCAGTGTTATCAAATGAAGTGCTATGACAGGTGTCGCACGAAGCCAGCTTTGAATACTCAGCTCAAATGCCCATTTGCAGGTGGATCAAAAGGCAGACACCATCTGTGCAAGTTCAGGAAAAAGCTATGAAATCAAATCTCAAAATCCTTAACGTGAGTCTGAGCCTACCTGTTATCATGTGGGGGCAATCTGCTCACACGAGGTGCAGTGTGGAATCAAAAGGCACGTCCACTCACCCAGAAGAACTGAAAATCTGCTGAAAGTGACTGTAAGTGTGTTTGTCCTTTCAGAACAAAGGGAAAAAAAACATTCACTACATGTTTGAGAAAGGTCACTGACACCAGTGTTTCTAGGTCACTTTGCACTTCCTCTGGTACCCTTTAATGGGTACTGCCTAACTTGTAAGGAGAGTCAGTAGTTTCGACTTTTGTTGAGAAAGAAGCTAAATTGCAAGACTTTGAATTTAACATATGATGACGCTGTGTAGTTGTGGACACAGACAAACCAGTTCCTAGTAGTTTTTTTCTCATTTCCCCAAGCACAGTTTATGCTTTAAAAGTATTTGAAACTAGCTTCGAAAGGAACTTGCTGACCAGCAGTTTTATAACTTGATTTGTTTTAAAGCCTAAATGGCTTAAGGAAATGTTTTACAGAAGATATAATCTATCTACATGGAATAAAGCCATGGAAATTAGGTGGCATAAACCTAAAATGCAAACTGTATTATCATGACTTTGCACTTAAGCTGTTGCTCACAGAACTAATTTAAGAGTGCCAGTGTATTGTTTATTACCTATAACTACATTTTTTTGGAAGTTTAAAGATTTTTGAAAGTGCTTTATTCGAAAACCTCTATTAATGACTCTCTAATTTGGTGGTTAGAATTTCTCTGACATGCAACTTTGATCACTGTGTGGAATAGCTGTGAAGCCAGTAACAGTGTTGCCATCTTTCCTTGAGTAATGACTTCATTGGAAGTGCTGTAAAATTATATTTCTCTGTCCTGTTGATTCCTTCTTTTATAAATTGATTCCAAATTATTTCACTGATGACTTTGCCTTTTTTGCCTTCAGACACAGAAACCTATACACATCTAGACAGGACAGGATATTTGGGATTTTTATATTTGGAGTGCATCGTAAGCTATTGCTTTTAACAGATCCTTTTGTGTGTATTTTTAAATATGAACCTGGTGACGAAGCTGTTACCTGTACAGCTTTTCATGGACTCTTGACTCCTAAATCTAAACAATGATTTTACGGAGTAATCCATATTTACAAATTAAGTATGTTAAGTTACTGATGTACATTGCTATATATTTTCACTACTTTTTATATACTGATACACTTGGTGTTGGAATGTTGGTAGGAGAAATATTAACTATGGAGAATTAAACTTATTTGAGAGAAACATTAAACAGTTGCATGTGTATTCACAGGACCTGTGAAATCAAAGTATTTTGAAGTAGTCTTTTTCAGAGTTTTTGTAGATTTGGTACTTAGATGATTTCAGAGGGAGCTAGGATTATTGTTAGTAAAGATAGGGGAACTGAGGGCAATTGCACCCCTAGATATATTTTTAATGGAAAGACAACTAGAATATAGTAGTACAATAGGCAGCAGAAGTTACAAAGCTTACCAATTGTGGTATTGTCTATTTAATTATGTGTCTTGAATATTTAGTAGAGCTACTTTTCTTGTTTATTTTCTTTTGTGGAAAGTAATGTGACCACTTAAAGATTTCTTTGATGGGCTAGTATACAACTGTTTAATTTAATTAGATGGGAAAGTTTAATGGGTTTGTACTAAATGCTTGATATTTATATTGATTTGTATTGATAGAAAGACTGTTGTATTTCATGTGCATTTTCAGCAGTATATCTGAGGACAAAACAAGGTCGTATTGCTTTAAACCTAACTGAACTGATATGTAAGAGTTCATTATTAACAACAAGCAAAAAAAAATGTTACACTGCAAACACTTTTTTCTCTGTGCAAGTTCTTGAGCAATATATACTCCATATTTAACGTGCATATTATTTTAGTGGCTTCTTTAGTGCCCATATAGGAAGCATCTTAGAAATATTGCTGTGGTTTAATGCCAGCAGGCAACCAAAACCCCCACAGCTGCTTGCTCACTCCCTGCCCAGTTGGCTGGAAGAGAATTAAAAGGGTAAAAGTGAGAAAACTCACGGGTTGAGATAAAAACAGTAATTAAATTAAAATAATTAAAAAGGAATAATAGTAAAAATAATTTAAAATTGTGACCAAAAAAAAGATCATGAGACTAAAATAAACCCCAAGAAAACAAGTGATATAGACAAAACCACCAACTGATCGATGCCAGCCAGTCTCCATTCACCAGTGTCTTCCCCACTAACCTTCCCTCCAGCTTTGTAGACTGAGCATTATGCCATAGGGAGTGGAATAGAATGTCCTTTGCTCGGTGGGATCAGCTGTCCTGGCTGTTTCTCCTCCCTATTCCTTGTGTACTCCCAGCCCCCCGCCACTGGTAGTGCAGAGTGTGAGGTGGGAAAGCCTTGACTTGTGTGCAAGTGCTGCTCCGCGATAATAACAAAATCTCTGTGTTATCAACAGTTTGCAGCACAAATCCAAAGCACAGCTCTGTGCCAGCTACTGTGAAGAAATTTTTCTCTGTCCTAGCCAAAATGAGTATAAGTATATAGACAAAGCTGTTTTAAGGTCTTGGACCGAAGAAACCCTTCCAGATGTTCAGCTGTATGTGCTGCCTAAGACCAGTCCTTTTGCACGGACTGACTGCAGTCACATTTTGGGCTTAGATGACACACATTGTTTGAAAGTAAATGCTAAAATCTTAAAATAAAATTTATCAGCTACCTTTTTTCTTTAGTCAGAAAATAGTTCTGGGGGTTTCCTGAAGAATGTGTAACCACTGGCTAGCTTGTAAGGAAAACATATGGCTGTTTGGCAATTCACTAAAATAAGGCATGGATCTCTTTCTCCTAATTCTTTGTTTGAAATTTGCTTCCTTCAAATATTTTTTTAAATCTTGAATCAAATCAGAATTTTTTTCTTTCTTTTCAACAAAAAATCCTGAAAGACATCACACACACTCTGTGTCACTATAGTACTCTACTTCCTAGTGTTTTATTTTTGGCTCCATTTTGTTTTATCCTGATCTTTAAAAAGAGCTTTATCTCATATGTGCAGTTGTCTTAGTATACTATGAATGGGTGACCCAGTTATTTCAGTTGTAAATTCTGGACTGTTTGAAGTCCAAATACTTTAAACAAATTTTTAAATGAATAAATAATATCTTAAAAAACACTTGAAATATATTGTAATTTGTCATGTGTCCTCATTTTGAATGTTCAGGGGCTACTGTCAAAATAAGTAGAGAAGACTGACTTTTATCTGTAAAAATAATACAAGGCATATTGACGTGTGCAGTCAATGTGGCAACATTAAATAAATCAGCAAAACCTATCTGCCTATAGTGTTTTGTATTATCTGGAAAAATGAGTAAGTAATATAGTTCTTTAGTGAACAGCATTTTTCATCAAATTATATAAAATGTGTAATTGTTTTTCAAAATAGATTCACAGGAACAGTGCTGTTTATAGCTAAATATTTACATTCATATTGATTATACCAATGCTATTTAAAATTAATATAACAATTTCCCATCTGCTTACATACCTCTGTTGCCTTTTTTGGTCATACATATATGCATATGGGTAAATTTGAGAAAAAGTTCGCAATTATAACAAATTCCACGAGGTGGTGCTCAAGCAATAAATTTTAAACTGATAATGTAATAACTATGACCAGTAACAAGCTGAATTTGAAAATATGGCTGTCAAACAGATGTTCTTCTCTTTGATGCTATATCTAACTTAACCTCAGAATGATGAGGTCAGGAAGGCTAATGAATTTATTACGTGGTGGAAAAGTTATTTCTCCTTGCCCAAAAGACAGAAATGCCATTATTTTTTTACAGTATAATGCCAGCGGATTGTGTTCATTTTGACATGGAATTCTCATAATCTTTTTCATATCTCATGCTTTGGTTATTCTTTATTTACTGTCCACTTCTGGTTATGAGTAAAAGAACTAGTATTCATAAAGGTATTACAGTAGTTGCCCGAAGCAAAATGTTAGTGAATTCAATAGATGTAAATAAATCTGTCGTAGAAAAATACACTGGGTGCTGATTCACTGATCATTCAACAGTAAGTAAAAAATGTAGACAGTACGATAATGCAAGAAGGCAGATGATGTGAGAGAATGGCAATGACTATAAACAAAGCAGACAGTTTGGCATAAGTGGTTTTCTCACTTTGATCAAAGAGAGCATCCTTAGCTGTTTTGCTTGCCAAAGTACTGCATCTTTTTTTTCTAACATCCTCTGCAAACCCCTTATTCATCTTCTACTTCAAATTATACAGACCATTTATAATTTAAAGTTCATTGCAACTACCTCTGAAGAAGAGTCAATAATTAACACTGCAAGCTTTTTTGTTGTGGTTGTTTTGTTCCTAACCATCAAAATGGCAAGAAGCAAATCTGCAATGAAAGTTGTTTTTTTTTTCTTTCTTCCACTGTCGCTTCTTTCTTTAGCTGTTTTGTTGCTTGGTAGGGTTTTCTTTTTTTGGGTTTTTAAATCCTATTTTATGTTGTGCTTTTTCCTTTATTTCAACTTAAATGATAAACAAAAAATATACCGAAAGCACAAATGGCCTTACTTCTACTGCAGGCATTGCTCTTGGCCAGCTAGTAACAGCAGTAATGCATTTAAAATACAGTATGCTTTCTTTTTTTATTCATTGTTTCTAATCACATGGATGTAAAACAAAGTTTGCAAATACTTCTGGAAGGAAAAGTATTTTAAAAGAGCAAACAGGTCCCTGCTAGATATTTTACTTTCTGACAGCTGATAGAGCAGTAATCATCCTATTTGAATAAACTTGAAGGGTCTGTGAATAAGGAAGTCTCATATACTTCGTTATGCAGACGGTTGGGAGTAAAGTGATGACAGATCTGTGAAAAACAAATCAACCTTACCCTTCTACTTTTATTTAGATATTGCACATGGAGGCTGCCTGCTCCTGCAAGGTATTTGGTCACCCAACTCCTACACACATATGTTTGAGGATCTGAGTCCAAGTTCAATGATGGTCCATTTTATAGATTTCAGCCAATTAGAAAGAATAGAATTATTTGCTAGATTTCTGTCTACGGTTGGAACACTTTAATTGGCATAAATAGCTGCATCCCATAAGCAGTTTTTTTTTTTACCTTTATTACCAAATTGTCTGTGTATTCACTGGACCTTTGTAGAGGTACATTTAATGAATACTTAGTTTTGCATAGAAAAACCCCTTCTGCTGTTAACTAAACTGAAATACTCATTTATTTTGCTTTCTTTATTTTCCATATATTTCCACTGAGTAACTGATAAACAGAACTGACTAAATGTTCATCCACTAATCAATAAATATAAGGAATGGTGAAAAAATTTGTACTTTAGTATTGTTGTAATCCATTGTGAATATACTACAAATATCCATTATATGTATGCTACCTGGTTTTTCCATGGCATTTGAAAATACCTATCACTTGTTTTTTCTTGTTAAGAATCTCATTAGATTGTCTGGGTGATGTTTGTTATTCTGAGGCTCTGTAATTCCTTTTGTCTTAGTAGTGGGAAGGAAAGATTTTGTATACATACTTCTATTATTATGAATGTTAGTTCGAGGGTCTCTTCTATTTACTTTTTTTTTCAAAACCATTTTTACTAATCCTTAATGAGTCTGTACTTGTGCACTTTTGTGGATGAGAGAGCAATATGGACTGCGAGTAAATTAATTTAGTCAGAATTCATCTCTTTAGTACTGCTTATTCTGACTTCTAATTCCACAGTACTGTACAAAGGTAGAATTACCGTTTTCCCACTGGTACTGTTAAATTGCTTCATTACAGGCTCCTTTCAACATTTTAACAGCGCAAAAATTGGTTTCTTTCATTTATTATCCCATGCTCTGCATAAACTGACTTCCCATTTACTTTTGACCATTTTAGCTTTGTGTATTTGTACTTTCTTTCATCTTCTTTTCCAGTTCTTTTGGACATCTGCCTTTACTATCATGTCTAGTTGAAGTATATGCAAAGTTTACTTGCCATCTGGATTCACAAAGGCTGTATATGTATATAGGCTTTGTGCACAACCCAACAAGAACTTGAGAGCCTCATTCTAAAATCTCAGCTACCTGTGATACAAAGCCAATAGCTCTGACTGAGCATTTAACTTCTACATTTAGTGAGCAGCCTATTCAAAATCAATAAAACTGGTGGCTTGATTGCAGGTGAGAAAAGGTTAAAGGATGGTTAAGATGGAAGAAAATAGCCAAAGGAAAAAGAGTGCAAAAACTTTCTGTATTTTGCACTGTGGTCTGTAATTTATTATTTTTTATTATTATTATTTACAAGTGCTTAATTGTGAAAGCAGATGGAATAGAAAAATTATCAATATAAAAACTGGGCTCTATGCTTTTGTTTTCTAAAATAATTTTAGCACCTGTATTTCAAGAAATTAAACATTGCGGTCACTTTGATTATCTTATTTAGGTCTTGGGGTTTTATAGTTCTTAAAATTACATGAAAGTACTAATAAAATTGTTAATATAGCAGAGATTCACTATAAAGTACAAGCTGTGATTCTCTGATCTGAGAGCACAACAGTTCTCAAGGCCATTTGATTTTCTCAGAAAAGGCTGGATAAAATTAGTGGTATTAACACAACAGCTTCTGCAAGGCAGAATACACTACAGGTTAACTCATCGGGCTGACACAGGGGTTGGAGTCCCCAGCAGAGGTCTGGCAGTGTGGTAGCGGAGTGGGACACTGTCCTGGGTTGCAGTGTAGGACATACACAAAGTATTTATTCTATCACCATCTTCATGAGCTGTTGAAACCAAGTGGGGCAGTGCTCTAGTGTTGGGCTGTCTTCTGCTAATGGCCCATCAACGCCTTGCCCATGACTCACAGGTAACTCCCTCCAGGAGTTATCTCTGTTTAATGGGCCATCAAGGACCCATTTCACACTCATCATCCCATTGTGAGATGCTCTGCCCAGGGGGAGGAGCCAAGCATTCTCACCTGGATATAATCTGGGATTTGGGACAGTACAAGCAGCCCTTACCCACTGGATTCCCAGAGGACCAAAGCTCCCAGACCTTTCTACAGGATCACTGCTTCAAGGGAGCACCTCACCTGGACTGCTTCCACCATCCTGCTCAGGTTGTATTCTGACTCTGTCAGTGGTCCTTTGTGTTATTGCATTGATTTTATTCTATTTTTACCTTTTTATCTTTCTTCTTAATAAATTATATCTCTGACTTGGAGCCTCTCACTTGTTTTGCTTTCAAACCACAACAGACACCCTTTCAAGGTCCTCTCCTCCTAGTGAGCTGGTATTAACACTTGTGGAGGAAGCAGAGCAAACTTTTCTGTTTGCAGCTTCTAATTAGCAAGTGAGTGTGAATTTTTTGTGCTTATAAGGGTGGGGAGGTTCATTCCTGTTCCTGGTATATCTGCTGGAATTCTTGACAGCAGTTGTTATTATTTATGCACTGCAAAAGAACTTGCTGAAGTATTTCATTTAGACGGTGATTTAAGTAAACTAGCAGAGTCAAAGCAACCTGAGGAAAAAATTCCTATGTTTTCTCCAAGTGAGACTGTCACTGTTCACAAGAGTGAATATGTGTCAAGAGCTTTAAATCACACATTACCTTGAGAGCATCTCTTTGTGCTAATATAAATGTCCTTTCATTGCAAGTCCATTTTTTTTCCTGCTGTATTACATCTTTGCAAGTACAAAACAATTAAAATCATTCCTTATGTGTTTTAGTATTCAGTTGACTTCCTGTACTGTTTCAATCAGAATTAGCTTTGACTAAGTATCATATCCTATCATATTTGAAAATGCGTCATTAGACATATATACATAGGTATAAAATCCATGTTAATTTAAGCACAATTAATTGTGTTTTTGTCTTGTACAGTGGGCCTTTTCCCAGCAAGTTTAGTAAGAAGCTTTTAACACTCCTTTGTTTAATAGTGTTCAAAATAAATAAATAGTTCTGCAATCTGAGTGTGGAGGCCTTGTAAGGAACACAAGGTTCTTGTCTTGGCAGCCTGAAGCTTCCTTGACTTGTGATGCAGATTGCCCAATTCACATGGCACCCCCAGCTTTGTTCCTGACACTGCAGGAAAAGAGCACAGAGGCTGCTAACAGGAGATCCGTACCTGACCTCCCTGTACATTGACAGTCTACAAAGGGCATGGTTGTTTGAGAATGGTTCAACATGCTGTTAATTGCTCTCTCAAATACTGTAAACCCTGTAGAAGTTTAAAGACTGCATTTGGTTAAATTGTTTGCCAAACAGCAGCCTGTGTTCCTCTGACCCAAATGTGTCATGATAACAAATATGTCATATAAAGACATAGCAAATCACAATCATTATCTGGCGTGTGAGGCTCAAATAATTTTTTCCTTTTAACAATTTAAAGACATCTCTACTTAGAATGGGAATGGAACCACCTAAAACTGCTGATTGTTATATTGATGGATTGGTCATTACACCTTTGTCATTTTTAATTTGTAGATTAACAATTTTCTCAGACAAAAGTTGTGCCTTTAAATTTACCTTTTACTTTCACGTTTTCTCTCTTAGTCACTGTGTTAAGTCCGTTGTGAATTACACAAAATTATAGCCTCACAGATATTTCTATGAAAGCCTCCTCTGAGTCAGCCTTTTTAAATGTGCTCAGAGCTTTACTGCAGCATCCCACTTAAAGGAAAGTAATTTTTTTACGTTTCCCCTTCTCTTTTACAAAGTTTCATTTTAGTCATGGGTTATTAATACAAAAATTTCTTTGCTAAAGCCATCACTCATATAAGATTCAATTCTGTGATGTAAAACATAAACATTATAGAAAGCAAATGTAATGGCGAAACACTGGCCTTAGGACTCAAAAAATCTTGCATTCACTTTCATCCTTTTGTGAAATTTTGAAACTAAACAAAAACTTTTAATATGTGGAACACCAGTGTCCCCAGATGTGTTTGTTAGCCTCTGTTGTTCATGCATTTGTTTAATTTCTGTATTAACTCTTTTTCAGTTTCTTTAGGGTTTTTAGACAACTAAATAGGACAAAGTTATTGTTCTACAGCTTACATGGGAGAAATGAAGACCAGGAAAAATGCTAAATCTAGTTTACTTAAAAGATAAAGCATATCTATGCAGCTATTTTTCTTATCTTCATTATTTTTTCCTAAATGTTAGAATAGAACGCAAATACCTCTTTCTAAATTAAAAACATAAACCACCATTTTTCCTTCAAAATTTCAGCAAGTTAACTCCTACCCATTTAACTGTGCTGTTTACCTCAGGAAACCCTACATGAGGCTATGCATGCTGAGTCAGCTGAAACCTGTATTTTGTGACTAAATAATCACTTAAGTAAGGAAATCTTTGCATTCTTTTTAGAGAAACGTAATTATACTCCTTTTAGGAGGAAGATTAGAAATGCTAATTCTATAAGTAGGTAGTCATTATTTTATCATTTAGTATTAGCTATAATAATGTTAGTCATGATGAACTAAAGTGGTATTAATATGGTTTTCATATGTACTCTCTTAGGAATGCAATACAATTTACCATTTCATTCATGCTCAGTCATTTTGAAGTGTTGCTGAATTAACAGATCACTATTCACCTCATTTTATATCAAAGACAACTCTTGCTTATGAAGACATTGGGCCACTAATTAAATCGGGGTGGAACCAAGAGATTGCAAGCATTTAAACAAATTCATAAAGCAAACTAATAGTTGGGGAAAAGCATGGTTGATTTTTCTAGCCCTTTTGCTGGGATGACGTGAAAAAGTAAATGCCTTGCAAAGAACAGCTGGACTTAAAATGCTCATTAGCCTAAGAAGAATCTAGCAGACTCTGGAGGTAGCTGGAGTCAGGAAGGAATGACTGAAGTGATGAACACCTTGAGTACAGGTGAAACACCAGCTTAGTTTCTTTATGTTCCTGCAGGGAACTCCCTGTTCTTTCTATTGTTCACAGACCTATTGTGATACCAAGGTCTGAAGTACCTGATGAAGGACTGCTTGCTAATGGAAAAAACACTTCCTCCTCTATAACATTACATTTCATTGCTATTCTGTGATTCAGACGCTGTGCTTGTGTACTTAGGAGGTCTTCCTTCAGTTTCATTCAAAATTTTTTCTGTAGTACAAGTTAAATATAATTCTTTCTGATTTTATGAGCAGCAAAAAACCAAACCAGAAAAAACAACAAAAACAGCCCCCTCCCAAGCTTAGTTTATTTTTATCTTTTTTTTCCCCATGGGATTTTCATAATCTGCTAAGAGATAAAGCCATTTATTTTACTAATGCTCAAGATATATTGGTATGGATATATTGTTATATATAACAATATGGATATATTGTTATAAATGCACAACATTCTTACAGTAGGAGTCAAGGTGATGACAGCACAGGATTTGCAGTTACATATTTATTTACTTGATTGAAATAAAGATTTATGTTTATAACTTTTTGCTGTTGTTTAAACCATCCAGAAATGCCATTGTCTTTCTTGTAGATATAAAATATAGTTTATTCTGTTAATCTTTGAGTGTAAATGGGTGGTGGTTTTTGTTGCAGGTTTATAAAACCCAGTAGAACCAACTCCAAATGCCATTAAGCTGTAAGAAATTTTGTGCTAGAAATATTTGGCTCATATTCTCTGCAACAGGGAAGATTTTTTGAGGAGATGTCAAATGCTGATATATTAAGGACAGCAGCAGCTGCTGCTTGACAAGACTAAGTCACAGTTCAGAGCTCATTAGAGCAGCAAAATTTCACTGTATCATTGTCTTTATTAAAATTTGAGAAAAAAGATGGTTGTTATTAAGAAATAGGTATAACCAAGATAAAAAGATAAACATAAAATAGAAGGACAATATGTTGAAGTCATTACATAGGAAAAACCCAGTGTCAGCAAGAACTAATGGTCTGAAGATCAATTTTTGATGTAATGCTTTTGGTTCAGGGGGTAATATAATACTTGGCTGCATGGACAAAATGTATTTATTTAACTAGTCATGTTGAGAAATGTAATGTTGTTTTAAAGATAGATCTACTCTAGCAGATTATCAAGAAATATTATAAAACCAACATGAAGTCCTGGTACCAATACTCCCATTTTGATTTTCCTAGAAGGCATGGTATTAGTGCAGGAAGCTCCAAGTAAATTCCATAGTTTGTGCTTCTAGTCTGATAAAATCCTTAGCAATTTTTAGATTCATAAGCTAACACTAGATGGTTATTTTACCTTCTGATAAATATAATCAGTTTCAAATTCTGGATGATTTTGTCATTTAAACTTTTTAAAAAGCTTTGCAATATGCAAGTATAAAGAATATTGGAGGTTTTTAAAGCACTGAAGGACACATCCAATAAATGTTTAAGTAGGTCCTGCAATAGCTGCAGTTATACGCTTTGTACTATCCAAGTGCAGGTTTAAGAATCCAGATTTGTTCTATAAGGAATCAGAAGTTAAGAGGATGAAACATTTCCAGGGTTAAGTAAAGAGCCCTAAAGAGCTAGCGAGTAGGGAATGCTTTGACTTGGAGACTGTGTCACAGGTTCAAAGTAACTTTTGACATGAAATCATCCTAGGTTATTATTCCTCTCCTTCAATTTGCCACTTTTTTGTTGTCCCGATAATGTTCATAATCAACAGCTAACACAGCCTTGTAACTGTATGTTCCAGTAAGTGACAAACACAGCCTTGTAACTATACATTCCAGTAAGTGACGAAAGTATTTAAAATTAACATTTCTCCCTAACAAGATGCTAATGAGAATTAGGATGTATTAAGTTCTTTCTGGATCATATTAGGTTTTGTTCCACAATGGTGCCTTTAAAGTAACTTTGTGTGAATAGCAACCTTATGTTTGTCTGAAAAACTCAGGTCAGTCCACCTGAAAGCACTAAAAACTTTTCTTTGCCAAGATACTGTTCAGAACCAAACTGCTTTAAGTATTTGCAAACAAAGTTTTAGATTACTTATATGGAAATGAAACTACATTGTGAAGCAAGATTTATAGTCTCCCTTTATTTTAGCAATAAATCTGGTTTGAACTACAGTAAGTTGAGTTCAAATGTTTTAAAATGAAACATAGCATTTCTTTCTAGTTACACAGATTGTGCTGGATCCATTCTAGCAGGCTCTTGCTACAAAATTATTGCAGGTGTATAATCATTCAATTTTGTACTATGAAAATCTGTCAGCATATGTTATTTTACCACAAAATGAAGTTGCTATTTGTAAATGTCTGCCAGTATGGTGGGGTTTTTTTTCAGTTCTGTTTGTTTATTGTTTGTTTGGGTTTGGCTTTTGGGGGTTTATTTGTTTGTTTGTTTGGGGTTTTGTTTTGGTTTGTGTTTTTTTTTGTGTTTTTTGTGTTTTTTTGTTGTTGTTGAGGGGCGTTGATTAGTTTAGGTCTTTTTGTTTGTATTTTACTCTTTGGTTCTTTTTGGAGAGGGCAGTCTTTGCTTTACTTCTGGGTTTCTTGGGGGTGTTTGTTTTTTTTAAAGCAAACAATTGAATGCAGCAGTAATTTTCATGTGGTTTTATTCTAAATGCTACCAGTAATAAGATTTTAAATTAATAATTTAGACCGCTGTCGTGGTTTGAATGCAAAACGAGTGAGAGGCTCCAGGTCAGAGATATAATTTAATAAGAAGAAAGGTAAAAAGGTAAAAATAAAATAAAATCAATGCAATAACACAAAGGACCACTGACAGAGTCAGAACACAACCTGAGCGGGAGGTGAAAGCAGTCCAGGTGAGGTGCTCTTCCTGAAGCGGTGATCCTGTGGAAAGGTCTGGTAGGTATGCTTGGCTCCTCCCCCTCGGCGGAGCATCTCACAGTGGGATGATGAGTTGTGAAGTGGGTCCTTGATGGCCCATTAAAAAGAGATAACCCCTGGAGGGAGTTACCTGTGAGTCATGGGCAAGGTGTTGATGGGCCATTAGCAGAAGACAGCCCAAAGGAGGGGCCTGGGAAAAACACTGCCCTACCTGGTTCCAACAGCTCATGGAGATGGTGATAGAATAAATACTTTTGTACATCTTACACTACAACCCAGGACAACCACTGAAAAGGAGAAAAGATTGTAAGGGAGCTCATCCTTAGCTTTGGCCCATAACATCAAGTCCTACTGTGTCTGGACTTCACTCAATGCAGCCCAGTAGTGTATGTTACATTGACTGGAGTGGGGCACACAGATACACTATAGCCTATTAGCAAAATTAGAAATATAAATATAAGCAACGGCAACTTTACATTGAATTTATTTTGACATGTCAAGCCAGTTTCAAGAGATTTGTAAAATATTAACGAGTATTTTTGCTGTTTTCTTCTTAATTATATGTTTAGCTTAAAAAAATCACAATAAAGCCTCAAAACTAATTAACTTCAGGCCTATGACACATCCCAGTATTATTTTAGAATGTTTAGCTTTTTTAATTTTGGTGGAAATTTGTTTTTAGGCTTCCTGTTCAAAGAAACCTCTATGAAATAATTTGCCAATATTTTGTTAGACAAGTTAGGTTTTCATCAGTGAATTTTTCTACCTTCAGTTTCAATGGGAACATCTGGCTCTTTTCCAATAATCAATATAATCTCTTGAGTTCAATTTCAAAAATCAGCTGCAGAGAGCAACAATTAGAGGTTAGTAGACTTGATAGATTTTATAAGAAGCAATTATGTCATTAACAAATTATCAAGTTATCAAGCTGTCTTATGGAGATAATACAGAAAAAAGCTGAAAGCTTCTGATTGTACAGAAAAAGAGATGTGTCTATGATAGGAAGAATATGTTATTAATTAACGTGAGCTATACAGACTTAACCTTTAGTGCTTTAGTGGTGCTGTGAGTCATATACTTAATTTAATAATAAATTTTAAAAGCAAGAAATAAAGATCCTGTTTTGTTATCTAAATAAGAGTTTAGGTAGACTACAGGAATCCCAGTCTAGCGTGAATGTATTGTAAACCTGTGGATTGCTATTGCCTGACAATTACTCTTATAGAAACTGATGTACAGGAAGTTCAATCCAAATGTGTGAAAGAATTTCTTTGATTTCCCAGAGAGGTTGTGGAGTCTCCTTCACTGGAGACATTCAAGAACTGTCTGGACACAATCCTGTGCCATGTGCTTGACCATGAAGATTGGACCAGATAACCTGCTGAGGTCCCTTCCAGCCTTACGCATTCCATGCTTCTGATATTATTTTTTACAATCAAGTGCCCTCTGTGGATTTGGAGATTCTGAGCTGTGGGCTACTTACTGTCTTACAGTAAACAGTGTTAAGACTCCATGCTGGGATTTTGTGTGGCCAATGGATCATGAAATGTCTTGGGGAGTTTTCATTTGTGCTGGTACGATGACTCTTGAAGGACTTGGGAATGCTGGTTGTCTTGGGGGAGGAGTGTCACCCAATGGCAAACGTTGACTGAGATTTCAGTAGGTATTTTATCTTGTTTCTCAGTTATCCATAAATCAGTCCCTAACCATCTGAAAAGCTGGACTGGGTGCTTTCCAAGGAGATGGCATCTGGATTTAAGCCTTTGAGGTATTGCAAAGGTTTTCATTTTGAGTAATGTTCCAGCTGCTCTTCTAAAGGTCAACACCTCAGCCATAAGTACCCACATTGTAAATTAGGAAATTAAGGCCTGTTTAGTTCTGTAAAAGAGGAGAATACAGGTATGCTAACATTGGAGAAAGTTCCCAAGTGCTTAAATATGTCTCTTTAAAATCCTGAGTAATGCTGTTAAGTTTAAGGAGTCACAGATGGTCTCTGTCCCTAAAATGATCTTCCGGGCTATCCTCAATGGCTCTTCAAGTAGTTTTTCCCCTCTTTGCTCTGCATGCTGTTCTCTTGTATTCTGTCCAAAAATGTTCATCTTTCCTGCTTGCAACTGAACAGAAAAACCTTTCTAAATTTTGGATTACACCCCTAATTTTGCTGTTTTATCTATTTGCCAATGTCGTTATTAAATGCTGGTAGGTTTTTTAAGGAAAGTGAATAAACGTAATCACCATTGTATTTAGTATGCCAGAAATAACCTACAAGAGCCAAGCTGACTTTGTTTCATTCATTTCTGCCTTCTCTTCCACATTCTTCTAATTACTTTTTAAAGCCACCAACAAAACTTTGTCTTATTTTATATGTGAGATGCTGTTGAAATGCTTATAACTGTTTAGAGGCAGGAGAATCTCCCTGCAAGAAACAGGAAATTTTGATATTTGACTTTTCTTACTAGTTTGCTCACTTTTCCAGATATATGTAAAGTCATAACTTTTTGTCCAACAAACTGTTTATGCTACTAATAAATGACAGAGAAAGCACTACTATTTTTATCCAGGCTGAAACAGGCTGCCTATATTTATATAAGAAAATACACCTTTTCTTCACCTTCTAGGGTACAAACTGCAATAGTATGCAAAATGATCTAACAAGTTGTGCAAAAAGTGATTAAAAAGAAAAGGTAAAAATTACATGTATTCTTTATACTATGGGAGAGATATGAACCAACATCAGATGCTTGGAATTAATTTTTGAATATTTTCCCACTACTCAAAAGTGTGTACAGGACTCTTGTGGGTTGAAATAACTCACTACATGCAAATCAAATTGGTCAAAAAATTTGAAATTGTTGTACTGTATATAGTGAAAGTCCTAGAGAAACATAAAAATGCAAAAGTACAATATAAAGGCAGTTTTAACTTGACTAGTTTAGAGCAAGATTTAGTAGTTTGATAAGCAGAATTGACTGAAGCTGTGTATTCGCTCTACAAATTCATGCACTTTAATGAGTACAGTAGGTCTTCCAGTCTCTATCAACAGTAGAAATTAAATCGGTTTCAGATACAGGATGGAAAAACAAATCATGTATGTGTCATACTTCTTTATATCCCAGGCTATGTATGTCATGTCATTAAAAAAAATAAAAATGCAGACATCTGTAATCAGAGCTGTGTTAATAGTATTCATATGTAGCTTTAAAAGTTTAAAAACAGAAGAAAGAAATTACAAAGATATCATTTACACAATGGGAAATGCCAGTTTCCAGCCCAGGATTATAGAGAGAGGAGAAGGGAAAATAAGGAAATCCATTTAAGGTATAAAAGGAACAAGATGATGAAAATATTTGGTCTAAATGGCTAACATCACTTACTCAACTGAAGCAGGAAAATTGTGCCTTTAAAAACTCTTCAGGCTGTGTCAAAAGTTGGGTGAATTACAGGGGCAAGCTAAAGAATGGCTGAGCCACAACTTCTTACAGCTAAGAAATGCATTTGCTCATCTTTGTGCTTTGGAAATTTTATTTTATTATCTAAGGTCATAACCTTAAGGTTGTAATCCAGGGATGTAACAGAAAAGTTGATTATATAACTGTTCCTATAGATTTGGCAATATTTGTAATTCAGGTTCTGAGTAGTTGAAGCAGATGGCTGAGCCTTGAAAGACTAAAGATATTCATGGCACAACTCAATGCGCTTCTATTGAATTTCACTTATTTTTATTTTAAACCTGGGAATGCAACTCACTAATGTTAGGAGAGATGGCTTAAATGAGAGTGTCACAGGATAATTCTTCAGTGTACTCAAGAACAGCGTAACTCTTTTCCAGAGCTCAGATTCCATATAAGGAAACACTGCTTTGCAGTTCATTTTTTCTATCTTTCTAATTTCTGATTCAACTAAATTCCATAGTACTACACACAAGTCCTTAAAAATGTTTTTACTCATCACTGATTTTTTTTTTAATTGTACTTAATTGGGGAGTTTTTTTCCTACTTTTAGAAATGTTATTCTTCTAATTTTTAATACATTAAAACTTCTACACATTTTCCAGTAATACTATGTGTGTGTTCTGTAGGTATTGTAAATTATTCATTCAGGGCAAATATATGTTACAGCTAATGTGCAGTAAAATTACAAGTATTTATCTAACTTCAAAAAGTATTAAGGCTACTTAATCTTTGAGTGACATCAATATGGACCCAATTAGCACAGTTTTCAGCCACTTCATAATTCAAGAGAATGTGATCATTCAGCTGTAAGTATATTTGACAGAAACTCCATAGTCATCAAGGTAAAAGCTTGCAAGATCACCCAGTAGGATGGAGAAGCTGTCATTCTCTCATCAGTGCTGTTGAATACTAATGTCAAGGTCAGAAGAGTGTAATTTTAGGCTGCCAAAATATTGTTGAATTTGATCAGCTAGGAATGTTTAAGAAGAAAGTAACAACATAAAAATTTATATACAACTTTGATATGATAGCTTCAAACTTTCAGGTGCTCCCCCACTGCAAATGTTCTCAGTTGTTTACTGCTTTGATTGGCACTTTCAAATGCATTTTTTTCCTAATTGTAACATTTTTTAAAATAGCATCCTCCTTGTCTAACAAAAAAAGTAAAACTAATATATATATTTTACAAATTCTGAGTGGAATTTTAAATGCTGATGTGAGAGACTTTTGTGTTCAAAATATATCGCAATTAGGGTGAAGATTTGGATGTAAAAATATCTGAGTGCTCATTTTAGACAACAAATTGTCCCATATAGTAAAATGATAGATTTGTCATGACTCACAGTTTTCATTAACCTACCATGATCGTGGTACATGAGATTCGTACTGCTGGCTCCATCTAATAAACACATATAGACTGGGTGGACCCACGTTGTTTTCAAAGTATCTTCTGAATCATAAAAGGCTGAGAGGCAACGACTGCAAATTTTAAGACTAAAGATTAGGAGAAAAGAGTTTCACAGCGAGGACAGTTAAAAATTGCAGTAGACTGTTCAGAGACGCTATTAATTTTTTATCCGTGGAGATGCTCAGAACCCTGTTTGTTAACAAAATGTCTTCAGCAAACCAGACCTAAGGTGTCTCTGTGTAGGTTCAGTTTGATGACCTCCAGACTTAGCTGCTTTTTTCCAGCCTCCAGAATTTATCACTCTTGTTTCCATTTTGATAAAGCAGTTGTTTATGTAATTTATATAAGATTTTTAAAGGTATCAAATAAGAGTATAATTTTGAAAATATTTGGAGACATCTGTAATCCTTAGGTTTTGAAAGATATTTAGAGACTTGAAAGTCACCCCTTTTGTGAAAGAGTAAATCTCTTCCATGTCACACTTCAGGAAACTGAGTTTGAATCTTCAAGTTGGCACTACATCCTTGCTCCTGCCGACAGCTACTCTCTATTAATGGCTTTACTTGCTCCTCTATCCAAATAGAAGAGTCCCCAAATGAATGAGCTAAATCCATACAATGATACTGCTAGAGTATTTTTTTTAAATATAATTATAACATTAATTTGGTGGCAGAACTTGCTTAATAGAGAAGATACAGGAAAACAAAATAAAGCAACCTCACGTTCTCCTACCAAGTAGGTAGGTTTTTTGGGTTTTTTTTAGTTCAGTTTCGGATTTTTATTTAAGGGCTTTTTGGCTTTGATTGATTTTACATTACATGAATATGTCAATGAGCACGAGCAAAAAAATGCCTCAGTAGGATTGCTTTTCAGATCCAGATACATCTTTGAAAGATGTCTAAAATGACATGTTTGCAGTAAAATATACATGGCCGGGTGAACTTTTCTGGTCTTATCTTGCGCCTCAGTAATTTTAAAACAGAAACCAAAGCCTTTGTTCTGATAAACCAGACATCTTTCTAAAATATATTTAATAAAATGAAATATTCAAAGATTCCAAAGAGCAAGTATACATACAGTAAATGTGTTCTTTTTCTCCTGTGCATGGTTAACTTTCATTCATATTAATGGGGTTAGGAACATGCTTCAAGCAGAGAAGACTATAATTTTTAAAACCTGTCTTTTGAGCATTTGGTTTAGTTAAATTTATGTTGTCTTTTTACTACAGGAGGAAAAATAATTTTTGGAAGGTAATGTTTCTTTTGAGTTTAACTCTTTTATAAATATCCTTATCTCTGAATTCACTAGTGAATATTTTGAGAAATACTGTAGAGCCTCGAGAATGTTTGAGAAAAGATAACTATATAGCATTTTCATCATTAAATTATTTTTAGTGATATTCTGAATATTGGATAGGAATCAAGGTAATTGTCACTGACAACCACTCTATCAGAAAGACAAATTCTCCCATGATTTGTGAGACAGTCTCAGAAGTATGTGTTTGTAACAGCCAATGCATATGTGATACTGCTTTCAAATGCGCTTAGATGTTTATTTGAGTTGAGGGATAAGAAAACTGTGACTCAAGGGACTTTGTTTTGTTGAAAATGTAATAGAATTGCTATATCCACATACTTTCAATTCACAGTATCTTAATAGGATTCTGTAATTACTCTAAATTCCTTATTTTTCTGCAGTAAAGCTCTTTGGTACAAAGAAATGACTTCATAAAAGCCTGGCACCATGCAGTGGCCTTTTTTTAGTTCAAGAATCCTAGCTGATCTCAGAAATGGTGATACTCCAGAGTAAGGAATTTATTAAAATAACTTAGAAGTGTACTCCATTTGTATGAATTCAATGCTTTCCTTCTTAAAATGTTTGTTAATAAGATAATCTCTGTACTGAATAAAGCAAATAATCAAAATATATTGAATCACTGCAGTGTAAATTCTGAAATATTCCAATTTTTATGCAATTTTCACACTCTGTGAATGTAGTACCTTTACAGAGTGCTTGATAGCAAACTGCTCTTACATTTTAATGGTTACAAACATGCTCTGGAACTCTATAGTGAAAATTGAAAATTTATGGTATACATGAAATTGTATGACATACTGAAATTTATGGCATACATGCATTTGCTTTATGAATCTAGTTAGGGTTGCACATGTGTCGATCTTAAACATTTGTGTAAATGCACATAGTTTTCACTGTGCAGATATGGTTTTGTATGTTTCACCTTTTCATTCCAATGGAAAGAAGTATGATGTAAGTTTTTATTCTGGTTCTAGAGATTAACATGTAACAAATAGATTTCATTGATTTCAGTTCGTTTTCAGTAATTTAAGATTGCTGTTACCTTTCTGAAAATCTGAGGTGGTTAAACATATACAGTATGGATGACGCATACCATGACCCTTTGGCACAGAATAACTGGTAGTGGCTGTTTATATGTGCAATAAAATCGTGATCAATCTCTGACACTTACTACAGACTTCCTGCTGCTTAGAAATGTGTACTGTAATAGCATTTGTATGTTTTCTGTTCCCTTAAGAGTTCAGTATGCTGCTTCACAGGAGCAAAGAAAATTAGAAATAACATCACAGACACTGTGATAGGAATAAATAAAATAGCAATTTGTAAACTCTTCCAGACAGAGCTTTTCAAATAAATGCAGGAGTCTCTGTGTATAGGAATAATGTAAATATAACTTCAGTAAGGATTGTTTATCTGTTGTGTGTATAAACACAGTTATTTCATTTTATACATTACTGTTTATATTGTAAGAACCTGACCCTTTTCTCTCTTACCAATAACTAGACCACAAGAGACACCACTTAGTACAGTAGTTGAAGTTGAAATTAATGTCTCTAAAGTTTCGGAAGCTGATTTAGGGTGGAAGAATGTGGAGGGGTCCTATTTTAAGTGTTTAAGTTGGAAGACTAAAATTCATTAATCTTTTGTGAAAGATAAGTTTCTGAATTTTAATAGGACAATAATGGGTAAAAATGACTGTCATTGATTTTACCTTTTCACTCTGGCAGATAGTTAAGATTTTTCTGGGCTATGTGAATATAAAAGCAAACAAAAAAACCCCCAGATGTAGAGACCATACAACCATTTTATCAGTTTAGATGAACAGAAAAAATCAAACCACCATATTCTAGTATCAGTACAAATTAAACTACAGGAACCATGTGTAAGGGTCTCATATTCCATCACCTACTTTTTCTGACATTTCATAGAGATACAAAGCTGATTATATGCACTGTAGAAAAGCATGTAATTCTTTACTTAAGTCTTTTAAATAGAATGAATAATTTCTGTTCTTACTAAGAGGTTATGTCTGAAATCCTGATAAAATTTGAGTTACTGAAAGCTTCAATTTATTTTTAATGGGTAGAGGGTTTTAATGGGTGAGAGGATACTTACATGAAATATAACATGGGTGTCCAAGGAATATCTAATTATTATATCTAGTTTTCTATCCAGTCTTAAATCTGTGGATGTCTGTGGGGAAGAATTTTATATGCGTGATGCAGGTGAAGGGTTCCTACAATGCTACACACACTATTTTCTTACCTTTTGGTTCCATAATTGCCCTTTCTTTTTTCTTTTTCTTTTTTTTTCCCTCAGCTAACATGGTGTTTGAAAGTTATATCTGTTTAAATCTGCAGAAAATTTAAAGTATGTGCACAAAATACCACTTCAAGGCATTATACCAGTATTTTAGTTGTAAATAAGTTTTATGCCAAAAACGTTAACTGCTGTAATTATGATGAATTGGCATATAATTTGAAATTGAATAAGCTTTTTAAGTATAGACAGTGTTCTTCTAGTAATTCCTTCATGCAAATTATTTTAGTTAGTATACACTGTGTTCCAGTGATACACAAAAAGAGCCATTTAGGGAAAATATTTGATACTTTCTCCATCCTAATAGTGTGATTTCCATGCAATTGAAGTTTAAGAAAGGGCTTAGTATTGGGTTACATCGCTAAAAAGGGAAGTTTTTACAGGGGGTCTCTTTGGTCTCTCTTTTTTAATTTGCGTTTGAATGCCATGCGTCTTGTTCTCGAACCTAAGAATTATCATAATAGGAAATATTAGCTAACCTCTACAAACAATTTTAACTGCATGAATCCAACACACATAGAATCATGGATCAAAATCATTAAGGCTGAAGAAAGCCTCCAAGATCACCATGCCAACCAAACCATATCACCAAGTACCACATCCAGTCTTTTTTGACCACTTCCAGGATGGTGAATTTACCACTTCCCTGGGGGGTGCATTCCAATGCTTGAACACTCTTTCAGTGAAGGATTTGTTCCTTAGATCCAACCTGAACCTTGGCTGGTGCCACTAGAGGCCATTTCCCCTTGTTCTGTCACTGGTTGCCACCAGAAGAGGCTGATCCCCAACCCATTATAATCTTTTTTGAGGAATTTGTGGAGACCAATAAGATCTCCCCTGAGCCACCTTTTCTCCAGGCTAAATAACCACCATTCCTTGCATTTCGGACCCTAATACTTCCTTTACTAAAGAAGCAAAGGTGTGCACCTTCCCTATTCGATGTATACAGCCCATGAGCAGTCGTTGAATTATTCATATCAAGGTCATATTCAGTCCCTGTTTCTATACATTTGGAGTACTTCCTAACCCTTACTGTTTTCCATTCATGCTTTATGAGGAAGGGGGAAGTTGCCTTTTTCTGATACAAGCCTAATGATTGTCATCCCTGATTGATCACGTCCTGCTCTTATTAAAGTGTAATGCATTCTGGAGAGGCTCCTATAGTGAAACAGCCACACATTCCCATGTTGCTTTTGTTTTATTTATTAAGTAACACTTTACAAAGTGCCTTCTACCATTGCAGTTTAGCACTGGTTTCCAAGCTTTTAGGGAGTAGGATGTTGCTAGTGGCAAATATTTCTTGGTTTAAAATTAATATAAAGTGACTATGAGTGGAGACAGAACTTGACGTTTGCACCTGCTAATATAAGGTTATCAAATTAAAACATGCATGTTCCATAATAGCTTTTACCTACAGAAACACAGTGAAATTCTTCCAAATTGTATTTTTTTTGCACTTGAAGCAGTGTGTTACCTTGAATAAATAAACTGTGCATGTGTGACTACTGTTAATTTAAAAGCAGCAAAGTTAGATGAAAGTAAAAAAAATGGGTAAATCCAGAATTAATTTATGAACTGATTTAAAGACTGTCTTAACTGGCCCATTTCATTCAATCAAAAAGCTTTTAAAAAATTACCAGTTCACATGGTGAAGGGGAAGGCAAATCTCACTTGAAGCTGCATCTTCTCTTCTTTCCTCCAAGTGCCTTAATTGTAACACCTTCAGTCATTACCTTTGTTGGTGTATTTACTTTCTATGCAATATATATATACACACATTAGCATAGTAATTAGAACTTGGGTTTCCCATGTAAATTGCTTCAAACGACAGGGAATAGAATAATTTTTACTGTCTCTGTCTCATTGAGTATATGAATATTTATTAAAAGTAATAAGAAGTTTCACCAGGAACATACTTATCAACAAACTGCCTGTAGTAATAAACATAAGAGTTCCTGGAAAATAGGGGTTAAATAGCCTTCAGGTAAAGCTGAAATGCAAAGGTAATTCCATAATCCAATAAAAGAAATTCCATAGAATTGCTGATTTTTCAAAGAACTCTGTTATTAAGCAAAAAGTGAGGAACATATTACTGGAATCTTTTCTCCTTTTTTTTTCCTGTGTTTGGTATCAGCGTTAAAGTTTACTGTATCAAAAAAGAAATGAGAAAAAAAGTTCATTTGATTTTCTTTCAGATGTCACTCACAGAATTTGGAAAATCATTTGCACAGTTCCCTAGTCTCAGTAGATATTGGCTCACCCAGTTCTTTGTAAGGAATAGTCTGCCGAGTGAAAAACACAGCATACATTAAGTTGGAAAACTTAAGCTAAGAGGTAACAGAAGGCATCTTTAATACTGCCACAGCATCAGAAATTAGTATCACAAGCTTTTAAACAAAATTGATCTTAACATTATGGATGGCCTTTCAAAAGTAGAGGCTGGTTTTGGATCATTTTTTTGGTACAGTACTCTTATCCCATGTTATTTAACATAGTTTAGGCCAGTTGTATTGGCAGCAAACTGCATAAAGCAGTTTCTTTTTTTCTGTAGCTTTTTAGACCAAGGTAAGATCAGGTGTATGATAGTGGTTTCCTTTATTCTGGACCCTTACAATTTTTGGGTTGAGTTATAGATGGAAATTGGTGTAGCCCTTTGAAGATATAAAAAACCCTACACAATTATGTTCTTGATCAACAAGCAATAAATAGAGAAAACTCAAAGAATGAAAAAGACAAGAGGGCAGAGGATTCTTTATTTTTTATAGTATGTATTGTACATTTTTCCTTTACACATGCACAGCATTTGGAAAGGTGACTTCTGATAGCTCATGAGTCATATACCTGAAAGCAATGACTGCAACTAAGTCAAAGATATGGCAAGGTGTTTCCTTTGACAGGAAGAGACATTTTTTCCCTAAAAAATAAAATAAAACAAAAGTAAAAGTATGAGTACTTACAGAGGAATATTCGAAAGCACTTCTAAAGTCCTAGGGGAGAAAAAGATCTGTAAAAATGATTAATGATTATCAGGCATAAAATAACTGTTTTTAAGCTCTGTCAACTTTGCTTTTCTAATGAGGACTTAACTGCTCCCCAACTAAAGCCTTTATCCAAGCTGTGTTTTGTATTTCATTTAATCAATGCTTTGTATAGAGACAGTTACCATCATCATAACCTTTCAGTTCTTGTGTTTTGGCATCTTGCTGATTTTGTATGCAAGTTGGGGGCTCAAGGGAAGCACATTTAACTGAAATGTCCAAGTACAATTTAATGTGTGATGTAGGGTTATAGAACTCCTCTCAGATTTGCTTATTGTTGCAAAGAGAGCCTTTGTAATTACTAGAGGATTATGGCAGAATATGAAAGACCTTGAAAGCGGCTTTCGTGAAGATCAGGAATGTGTTCTGCACAACCTCTGAAACAATCAGCTGGAGTAGTGAAGCAGAAGTATATCAAAATGTGAAGAGTTCACTGAAAAGGTCCTGATAGAAACACCCAATTAAAGAAATAAAAACTGATATTTAAGATTGTGAAAGGTTCTCACTTTGGTAAGAAAAAAGAGCCTTCAGAGGACTGGAAATGAGTTGACAATACAAATACAGTGGCTTCTTCCTCTTTTCTCAGCAACAAAAGTAATAAAATTTGAGTTTCATGTTACATAATTAAGAAGAATGGAATTGAAGTTATTGTGCTGTTACACTGCCTAAATTATTATGCAAGATTGAGTCAAATAACCCAGGAATAATTGAGTTTCTTTTTTTCAGGCGGATAAATTAATGAAAAATTTTGGATAAGAGTATAGTGCAAAGACCAAACTGTCTTATTATATTAGCTTTCTCTTCTTAATTAGGTTTTTTTATCTAATTATTTGTTTAGTCACAGAGGATAACTGTATGGTTTTTAAACTAATTTCTTACCAAAAGACTCTGCATATTTTTATACTAAGCTGTATATTTTTACTTTGTCCTTCTCTATTTCAGAGTTTAAAAACAAGAAAAGCAATACAATGCTAAAAATAGTCTGCCTAAGTGTTTTTGGTGTGATTTTTGTTGATGTATGGGGGTTTTATTTCTGATAAAATCTTGTGACCATTCCTCATCGTGGAGCCATAAACTTTCTTTTCTGTGATGGAAGCTGCCTTGCCTGGCACTGAGTTTTCCGTTAATGCTTTTTTTTCTCAGTGATGCTAGAGTTGAAGCAAGTATAGGTGACTTATCATTCAGGAGTGAGCAGGTAGAAAAATCTTACAGTGCTTTTGGAAAATTACATCTGTGAATTTAACTAATACAGGTGTGAACTGAGCTTTTTACAGAAATAATTAGAAAAACCTGAATCATTTCCAGTTTGCTTACATATCAAAAGCATTAAGATATTTTCACTTTATTAGTATTTCTGAATAACATGATGAGAAAAAAATTTGTTACGGTTTTTTGGTGTTTTTTCTACAGTTCTATCCATAATATAAAAAAAATATTTGAAGCCCACTTAGCAATATTTTTCTTTCGTAAAAGACTTGTTCTGTAGTTAAAACAAAATTCTTCAAGTATGTCAGGTTATCCTTTATGTGAAAGTACATTTAGACCACTGAGTATTTATAAGCAGCCTGTTACAATATCCAAGAAAAACCAAATAACAATTGCCACTATTCCCAACATCTTCCCCATAATACCTACTGTTTATGTATCTGAGATAAAACCAACATGAATGTTACTAGCGTACAGCACTTTTCAATAATGCTTCATTTTACATTATAGACCTAAAATACTCTTATAAAGCAGATTTATATTATTTTATTTCTGAGTCAGTTGAAAATTAGGAATTTCCAACACTAAAACTTTATTCCCCCTTCCCCAAGCTTTTTAATTTAAAATTGAGTGAACTTCTTACCTGGAAAAGATGCTTTACTTTTTTGGAAGTGCTGGGGGGAGAATGTAACATGGGAATCATAAAGTTAGACTTCCCACAGGAAGCAAAATTTATGCAAATGAGTATGTTCATTGACAAAAAGTTAGATTTTATATATATATATATATATAATTTAGTCTTGTTAGCTGGCAAATTTTAAAATATTTTCTCTTTTTTGCTGCTAGTCATATTGAGAAAAATAGTGCTGTGTGAAAGCAGCAGCATATTCTCACACTCTTAATAAGAATTAGTGACTGTGTGTGCTTTTAGATGGCAGCAGGCAATAATACTGTGTAGGAGCAGCCTGAGTATTTCTGAATTGGTAACATTTATATATTGGGCAAATTAAATTATTGGAGTAATTGTATTAAGTTATTTCTAGTTTAACTTTCCATTTTCACCAACCTTTTCCTGTTGAAACCCACTTTGTGTTTGAAAGATTTACATTCAGTTAACTTGTCATTGATATCCCTAGAAATTCTGAATGCTCTCAGAAAAACATGAAGGTTTTAGGAGAGAAATATTGATATTGAAAGTAAAGTAAGATTTAAATACTGTAAATGAATAATGCCTTGTTCAAATATAAAAAACAACATAAGTGTTTATCTAATGTTCAGGTAAGTAAATGAATTCTCAGATCAGTGTTGATGGCAAGTACTCAGGAATTAAGGTTTACTTTTCTGTTATTCAATAAAATGATTAAGTTTCTCCTAAAACAGACTCAAATGTGTATTTGGAGGCCCTATATAATAAGTGAAATACAAAATACAGCATTAAAATAGGAGGCTGACAACAATGATACAAGAAATAGGAAGATACTAGTTCCAGAAGAACTATACTGAATTCTTTTGTGTCCAGATATGATCTCCCAAAAAAAAAAAAAAAAAAAAAAAAAAAAAAAAAAAAAGAAAGCATGATCATTCCTTTCTTATAAAAAAGTCTGATTAATATACCCTGCATAATTTGAAATGTAAATTGAGCTTCTACTGTATTATTTCTGTCTCATCCCACAGAATTTTAGAATGTAATTCATAGAATAGTTCTTAAATAGCTGTTAACTCCACAAAGATTACTCTGTATATATACAGGGCAGCTTCATACCTGCAAAAAAAAAAATCCAGTCTTTACTTGGGAGTTTTGGAACAGGAATAAATTCACAAAACTAGTAGTGAAGAGATAACAAGATAACTGTTTCTCTTCCTCGTCTTCCCGTCTCCACCCACTCGCCTCTACCCCCACAGAGTTGAAGATCTCACCATATGTTTTTTAATGCAATAACTCCTATATATAGGAGACTAGGTTTCAACCCCTTCACCCTGACTGAGATTTAAGGCTTTATTTTCTACCTTCCAGGTAGAAAAATCTTTATTTTCTACCCTACCACTGGATATTCTGCAGTGGTATGCTCTCACCTGAACTATCTTGCTCCTTTGACCGAGCTGTGTGCCTCCCAAGTGAATTCTTTAACCTCCAGACCAAAGAGTTATTCTCTCTCTTTGACTCAGTATTTAAATAATCCATGCAGAACAGCTTTTTCCACGGGGATCAAGAGAAGCCAATTATAGATTTCTCACTGGTTTAAGAACTCTTTTGGGAAGGTGAAAATGTGGGTTCAAGAATGTGCAGACAAGGTCTTGAACCTGATTGTCCCACATTGTATATCAGATGAGGCCCTAACCGCAGAGCTATTGAATAAGTGAAGAGAGGGGGGATTCTCTTTACTTCCATGAATGATTTACAAAGAGCATGTAAGCCTAATCTTTCATTTCCAGTTTTTTAGTTTTGTGTTTAAATAGCTTCTGCAGTGTTGCCTGTGTCTCTGGCAAGTATACAAATTGATAATTGAAGAAAAATATTACTTTTGGGAACGTAGAAGGATAATTTTTCCCCACCTTTTTTGTTCCTAAATATTTCCTGAATATTTCTGTCACTTCCAAATTAAACCAAAGGATGGTTTTCTTTGTCCCTAAATGCATAATTTTAGTTAAAATGCAGGGGTATTGTAGAGGAGGGGGAAGATGAGTGGTTTTTTTTTTTTTTCAATAGCCTTTTTGTTAAAACATCTAACTCAAAATTACTTACATAATACTTAAAGCCCTCTTGCATATACTTCCATGTTTCCTAACACTTCCTAATTCAAGAATCTATACTGAGCTGAGCTAGCATGCCTCTATTAAGAAGGAGTAATAGAACTTGCTGCCCACGAGTGCTTATTTCAATTTAGGCAGAAAGATCAATCCTAAAGGAACATTGACCATTTGTGAACCTTGAGTCATTTTTTCTCTATCTTTTACATTGCCAATGGATGTGAGGAAAAGGCAGAACAAAGTATAGGTAATTTTTTTTAATGGGGAAAAATCAAGCTAGATAAATCATACCTGCAAAGGTCAGTTGTTGATCTCTTGCAGGAAAATGTCTCAGTAGTAGTGTACAGATACAGAACAATTGACAAATATTGCAAACCTGTACAGTCACAGAAGGTTGGCTGGTACCAGTTGTGAAACCCAGAGTTCCCAAGTCTTATTTTGGTGAATAATTTTCCCTTCCTTTAGAGCAGGAATAAAGAACAAGAACGGTGGCTAGAAAGAGCGCTTGATGTTAATCTTGATTTCCCAAGCTTTTACTTTTTATCGGTGGAGTAATGGTCAAGGATACAGCATCCTTCCTTCTCCAAGAGATACACGCTAGAATGATCAAGACACAAGCTGAATAATCAAGTCTAGTTTCCTAAACCTTCATGACTGGTTTTCTTCAGCTCTCCCTTTCAGAAGTTTACCCAGGAAAACAAAGAAATCCATTCATTTTTTGATCACACATGTTCACAGAGATCCAACACACATTTCTTGGGGAAAGGGAATATTCCCTGTACATTAATTTTCCCAGAAGGTGGTTATACCGTAGTAGGTGTTTAGGCAGCCCTGATGCCTAAACTTCTACTCAGAAAACTGTTTTGAAATATTTTATAGATTTATGTTCCTTGTGCTTTTTTATTAAATGCTGATAGGAAATGTACTTGAACTCAGAGTTGTTCATATGTGTCAGTTCTCATAAAATAATGCATTTTTCTGGAAAACTTCTAATCCAAACACCCAAAGATACCAACATTCTGGAAGAGCCTGGTGTATTCGCTAACTCTTACTTTGTTGCTTGTTGACTTTTTTGCAGGAAGACCTCTAGTGCATTGTTCAAGCAAAAGCTATTGCTAATAGAACATCCTGAATTCTATTTTTAACTAATCACCTGTCTTTCTTGATAATGCTGGATCTTCTTAGTCCATAAAACTAAATCTAGTTTCCATTATGGAGAAATTAGTATATTTCAGCCAGTGTTCTATTTCTAGGACTGAAAATTATTTTTGAACTACAGAAGTGAAAGCAATAATTAAATAAAAATAATGTCTTTATTTCTTTCCTCTGACCTGCAGATTCTTAGATTTAAACTGCATATTAAAAATGGTCTTTTTAAAAAATAGTAATTCTTATGCATGTTCTATTTCATATCTAAGAATCTTACTTTACAGATTCCGCAAAAAAAGAAAAATGTGATTTACCAATATTCAATATAAGCATCCAAGATACAAATCTTTAAAGTGATTCTCCATTCCTATAAAACAGATGCAGGTATGAACATTTAGTACACGAACAACTTCTGCACTGCATGCAGGATTTGATGAAACCTGTAACCTGACTGAAATGAGCAGGGCAGGCAAACTCTGGGTGTGTTTTTTGTGTCCTGCACACTCAGCACAGTGGGTGAGCTGAATGGCAGCAGCAACCAGATGCAAAGTTAACAGAAACGAAGGAGGAGAAGGTGCTGGAGGGATCATAAAGTGATATTTTGGACTGATTTTTTTTTCTTTTTTTCCTACTCCCACAAAATTTCTTTCATGGCATTCCTTAACTCCCACCTGAGTTACACAAACAACACAGTTTGTGTTCTCTTTCAGATCTGTCTTCCAACCTAAATCATGCACTGTCATTGTTCAGGTAAAATTTTCTGCAATGACATTTGCCACCTGAAATTGTTTTCTTACTTCATCTCTTATCAGAAGACTAAAATTGATACTCAGGAACTTAAAAACAAAAACAAAACAAATATAAAACCCTAAACAAACCCCAAAGTGAAACTCTTGCAAAGATGGGAACATTCCCTCGCTTATTTTTCTCAAAACCAAGAAAAATCTCTAGAGTAAAAGAATGAAAATGTGAAATAATAAATAAAACACCTTAAAATATGCTTTTTTCACAAAAAAAAAAGTGTGAAGACTTTACAGAATTATAATTATTTGTTTTTCATAAGTAAGAAATTTTTTTAAAAATATTACTTGTCTTAGCATTAGATGATGAGGTGCCTCTACTTTTTGCTTCAGGGCCTGTGTTGTGGTTGTGATGGAGCCTTATATATTTCTCTTATATATTTCTGGTTTCTTGGTATTTAATAGGTGAAGTTATTCTCCAGTTAAATTAACAATAATTTCCAAAATGAGTTTCCAATGCCATAAATATTTAACAGTTGGAATAGTAACAGCGCTTGAGTTAGATAACTTTTCATTTATGGGGTACTGAAGTACGTTGAACTGCACAGATCTTTATTTCCTGTGGAATTACGCTTAGGTTCTACAGGAATGCACATTCACTTTAAAAAGTCTTGCTCAAACAGTAAGTAATTTCAGTCTCTAACAAGAAAGTGGGAATATTTGACAAATGCAACTTTAATAAAATATTTCTAGCTAGCCCTTTTAAAGAGTTTTATATAAAGCAGACAAATATTCACCCTTTCTAGAACTGATCCTCTGCAGTTAAAATTATTAATATTTTTGTTTTGTACTTGCACTTTTTTATTTTTCCTTTAAAAGTGGGGCAAAATCCACATTCACCTTGAGTGTAAAACTGAATTTTTCTATTACAAATTCCCTGCCTGGATGTCACACTAAGGCCACTTAAGTCACTTCAGCACCAGTCAGAGATGTTCAGAAACACTTCCTCTGGGTGCTTTAATTGTTCATCAAGACCTAACCCTTTGAACATTGCTTTAAGGCATATTGGCTCTGCAGTTGAGTCACTGAAGCAAAATTGGAGCATCTGGATGCAGTGTCAAAATAGCCGAGGGAGCTGCAGTGCAGCACCCAAGTGGATAATCTCAACACAGAATACAAACACTGCATTAGTGATTGCCGGAAGGCTACAGTTCATCTTCCTCTGAAATACAATACAAGAAAAGTTAAAGGATGATACTTTTTCCTTTGTATCTTCTGTTGTGTGAACAAAGAATCAAGCTGTGTTTTGATGTTTTGTCAAGTATTTGGCAGTATTTTCAATCCTTGTTTGCCCTTCTAATCCACTGATTTTTCTTTTCTTTGGACAAAGCAATGAATGTTTTTTTACAGTTTATGCTGTTTTGGATATGTTTGTGCAAAAGAAGGAATCCAGTCGATGATGTTGACTTTGAATCAAAGTATTGAATCAAAGTAGAGGAAGAATAAATATGATAGTATTTTAGTTGCCTATTAGTACATCTAATTATACTCTCTTTACTTGTACATAATTTTTTATAATTCTGTGAACTATGTGAAATAATACTCCTTTTGCTTTGTTTTCTTTCACAGATGGCAGCAAAAATGCATTCCATTGATTGAAAAGAGCATTGTAATTAACTCTTTTTGTTCCCCCTGTTGAATTAGGCATCACATTTTATTTTTCTAAATCCACTAAAATTTTATCTTATGGATAGAACTGTGTTCTTCCTTGAAAACTGGTGAACAATTAATACTCTGTGAGAGCCTGTGAGACATCTGGCATGTGGCTGCTGATACAATTCCCAAGCCAGATTTCTTTTGCCATCGGCAAGAATAGTTTATGTAAGGCTTAGGCCAAGAGGTCAAGAAATATAAATTCAGAAGCATGCTAAACATACCACCTGACATCAGGCTTTGCCTGGAACATGGTTGATCTGTAGAGTGCACACCAGAATGAATGCTGGAGTGCAAAACTGGGGCACAGCAGCATAAACAGTCTGTTTCCTGACTTCCTGTTTTTCTGACCATTAATCTAGGATTTTATTCATATGTGTGTATAAGTGAAACTAAATACAAACAGAAGCACAAGACTGATTTGAAGGTTTACTAGTGGTTTTTTTTTAATTCAGATTGCGTTATTGGTATAAATGTGCATAGAAGTTGAACATACCATAAAATAATTTGTTCGATGATACTAAAAAACCCCCTCTGCTAAACACTGCTTCACACTACTATTTGAACTATTCACACTGCTCTTCCAAAAACATTAACAAAATATATTCCATTTGGAACATGTCAAGTAAATGGGTAACACTTTTTCTAGCATGTCTAGCTATCATTAATTTAGTTAGTATTCATTGTAATTACACTCATCATAATGAATTAATTTAGTATTAATGTGAATATTATACAACTTTTTAGACAATCCATTATAATTCAGCAAAAATTAATGTACATATTAAATGAAGTGTTACTACTTATTGCTATGATAAAGCCATGTTGTTTCGTTTGAAAAGGGGAAGTTGCATTGAATCTCATTGGTATTCCAACTGTTGCCAGGAGATATTCTTCAATGGCAAAGGGCAATTCTCCTTGGGAGACGTGTTAACTTTTTAGAGAGATTCCATGTTTGCACTTGTCTATGGATTCACTTATAAGATACTAACATTTGAAGCAAGATACTTCATGGACATGATAGTGCAAAAAACTCATTGAACTAAATGAGTGAAAAAGCATGAAAAAAAAAATCAGACATTTCAGAAATCCATTTCAGTATCCAGTTAAACATGCCTGAGTTTATAAGTGGAGTCCTGTAGAACTTATATTTTATGATTCTTCTTTCCTTCCACTCTCCAAGAGTCATCCAAAACTGAGAAGCAAGTATTTTAAATGTATCATACATAGACAGGATTAGGTGCCTCAAAGGCATCCATGCCCACTTCAGGAAGCTGCCTAAAAGTAATGACTAGGGGAAACATAGCAAAAGAAGAATGCCTGTATTGGATTAGGGTAAGAATTATCTGGACAACATCCTGTCTCTGGGCAGTGATTATAAATATATGCCCAGGGAAGGGTAATTACTAGGACTAGATTCTCCAGCCTCCAGCAGTTTTAGCTGAGGAAATTTCATCAAATGTATGTGCTTCCTAAAGATAAAGATTTTTTTGTATTTTGGTTCCCTGCATCTATTCCTACAAACCTGTTCAAGTCTTAGAACAGATATGTGTTGCTTGGGTCTACTACCCTCTTCATTTGGTGCATAAAGAACGTTTTTTGGTTTTTTGAGTGTGGTTTTGTCTATCCTAATTTGAATCCACATTGCATTGGATTTGATTGAGCTGTAAACAATCCATTCCCTTTATGCCATCAGTGATTTGTGAGCCTCGTCTATATCCTTTGGAGAGTGTCTTTTCAAGAGAAGTATCCTACTCTGTATAGAAGTTGTTCATCTTTCTTGCCGTGTTTTGGATTTTGCATTTTGCATGCTACTTGTGGCTTTCAAAGTGTGAGAAGTTCCTAGGTTTATACTATCTCAAAATCATTCCCTCAGCTTTTCCTTCTTAGTTTCTTACTGAATACCAATATTGGATGGTTATGCAGCTATGGGCTCATTTCTCCATGGTGACTATCAACTCCAGGCCTGCTATGTTAAATTTCCCACCTTTCCTCAGCCTCTCTTGTGTATCACTTTACATTTATTTGCAGGGCATTTATTTTGCCATTGTTTTACCTTGTCACTCAGGTTTGTGAGTACAGAATTTCTGGAACTCTATGCTGTCTGTCCTTGTCCTGGCTAACCCAAATACCTCCAATCAGTAACATTTCTCAACAACCCTCACCCTTCTCCCCAGATTATTTATGAAGGTTGAACAGCACATGCCCTAGAAAAACTCTTCAAAAAAGTCCAGCAGCAATGTCTCTCAATTTCAGGAACTGGCTCTTTGCTTCTAACTCTCCAGTACTTTACTTTTAAAGTCTCAGTTATACATGCCTGCCTTCGTACCTCCTTACTTTTTATAATATCCTTTGTCAAGAAACTCTAGGAAAAACCTCCTGCAAATCCAGGGTAGGCTCCTACCAAGCAACTCCAGGCAACCAAACCACTCACATCACATGTCAGTTGAATGATAAAAAGTGCTTCTGTAGGTCTACAAAGTAATAATTTCCTTTACAAAAGCAATCTTCACTTGTCCAAAAGATAGCATATTTATCAAATGTCCAACTTGAGTTTTGGATTATAGTTTATACTAACTTGACCGATATGGACTTCAGTATATTTAAGTCTGACAAAATACACTTTTTTCTATCTGCTTTTTAGTTTTCCATTAAAATTAATTTTCACTCTACTGTACATCTAGTTCTCAGTAAGTTTGCAATGTTAGGTGAGTGATAAATGCACCCTCACTAGTGAATAAAAATTTGTGAATTTCTTGTAACTGTTTAGTGAATACTAGCTTTCTAGTAATTTGTTTCTATTCACTTCCCCATCACTTCCTTTCTCCTTCAAATGGATGTTCCCACTGAGAGTTATTAGGATACATTATTACGCAGCAAGGAATCTTCACCTGTAGTTTTACAAAATATGTCAAAGTCATGCTAATTAATAAGAATTCAGCTAATCTATGAACTTCTGACTTAGTTTCTACTGATATATTTGAACTTGGGCTTAACCTATATAAGTCTTTATGGTTGCCCTTTCTGTTGAATTTCACAGATAACATGTAGGCTGGGTATTCTTATTTATTATTTCACACAAAAATGAATTAAATTTTGCAAGAGAGTAGTGCATCAGTAAAACAAATATAGTTACAAAAAATAGTTACAAAATAGTTGCCCCTATGAGTGAGAGAATTAGAAACTGTTTGGAACCACCTTAGATATTTTTTAAAAATTTTATTACTTCAGAAAAATAAAAATCTTAAAACACATGGTTTTGTAAAGTACCTTTTTTTCAATTGATGTATTAATAAGGAATTCAATCTCTTTAATTAAAGTCACTGCAAGCACTGTTGCTTGTTGAACTCAGCAGTTGCCACTTGTGAAATGTTAATGAAATTTTTGTCCTCTTTTTGTATGGCAATCTTTTCTATCTTTCCAGTATTGAAGTATCCTTCTCCATTTCTCAGGCAAAATCCATTCACCCAGCATTTAGCTTCCTGCTTCTGTATAAAGAAGATTGCAGCATTAAACTTTAAATAGTTCAGCTCAGGTCTAATTATGCTCAGATACATAATATTTAAGTTAACATGTTGAAAGCTTGGTTTACTCAAGTGCACTGGATACGCCTGTTCCAGTACTACTTTTGCAATTGTTGTATGTCTCCCAGGTTTCAGTGCCATCAAGCTCTCTTCTGTTTAGATATCACCTCAGGCTCTATGGAGGTCTACTAATTCTTTCTTACAGGCTAATGATACTTAGCTAAAAGTAGTCTTGTCTACCTTATCATTATTCCATAACATGCCGTTATATTTTTTTCCCACATTAAGTAATGATCAAAAGTATTTGGCTCCAGTTATTATTAGGGATTTATGACCCTCTTTGCAGAGATACTGAACTCCAATGACTGAAATGAAAGGGAGGTGTTGACTCAAAATTGTTCTGTATATACCATTATTAACATATAGAGCTGGTCATTGTTTTTTAAATCATTTACACCTTTCATTCTGGTTTTGCTAAATGGTACACTATTTAAAACACTATTTTGTCTTTTCTTTTAGGGATGAATTCTGTTTCTGAGAGGTAGCAGAAAAATTTAAAAGTTTCAATGACAAAATTAACAGCATCTTAATTTTTTTGTTGAAAAAATGCCAATCTTTAGGAACAATTCAATGCATTGTATTTCACACATACTTTGGGGACATTCTTCATGTGGTTTTACTACTGCTTATTGGGTGGCACAAAAAGAAGTGCAATATAGGCTCACTCCTATGTTTCCTATATGGACTAGCTGAGATATAAAATGGGAAGGCTTTTCTTTTTAATCTGATGTTAATCTGTATTTTTTCAGGAAATAATGTTGTCTCTCTTTTTTTTTGAAGAGATACATGTTATTTTCTCATCTTGTTTCTGTACGATTGCAGATTGGATGTCACTCTAGCATTTGTCCAATTGGTGCATTATTCTTTCAACTTTTGTGACACTTTAAGGCCTTTGTTCGCATTCACAGTTTTTCTTTCTATGACTGTTACTGATGTCTCCCTTTCTAAGTACCTTCATGGTGGCTGTTCTGGAGCTGTCCTTGGGGTAAATGGGATTAATTCAGTGGAGAAAGGTCTCTCACTGGTACATCTGGTTCTTATTTTAGAATAGAAAGATGGAGAAATGCCTGTGCATGAATACTCATGAAGAGTTTTCTCATGGAAATATATGAATTCAGCTCTTCATCCAAACAAAATATCTTTAAACTGTGGTAGTCCTGAATCAATTTAATTTAAAGGAATTCTGAGGAACCAAGTTCTGACTGGGATCCCAGCGAGGAGGATCAGATTGCAAGTTGCATATTGTGTGCCCAGTGGTTGAACATTCTTAGGAATTGCATCCTACTGCTTTCACTTAAGCTTTGCTTTTCAAGATTATGACCTATCTCAGTAAAGGAATTAAAAAATAAGTGCCTAAAGACACACTTTCTAAGAGATATGAAATATTCCAAACTTCAGCCTAGAGCCCTTTTCTGTAGTATTGTTTAAGCTCCCAGAAAAACAGTATGTGCAATGAGAACCTTTAAGAACCTTTTACCATGTTTGCTGGCAGGCACTGATTTAATGCTAATGTGACAGCTAAGATTTTAGTGAGAGACCCTTTTATTTCTCTAGGAGAAGTGTTACACATTCTGAAAACCAGACAGATTTTTCTGGCCAGTGTCTCCTCACATTTATGCCAGTAGGGATTTGCTGACTACCCAAATTATCTTTCACAGGATAGCACATGTCTATCTTATATAGAAATGTTTATCATCCTTTTTGACACTTGTCTAAATAGTCATACTTTTTAAAAGAAATAAAACAGATTTTGTTGTTAATAAATGGTTATGTAATGTTCCCTCAAAAACTGCCAGACATATAATGCAAGACATCAATTTAGGATGAGCTTGCATTCTATCAAATCTAATTATATTTCTTACAAAATAAATTCAGAATTGGCAGTAAACACTTCACAAGAAAATGAAAAAAGAGGTGAAAATACAATATTATAATCTCAATAACATTTAGAATTTTAGAAGTACTGATATGTTAAACTAGGCTTCATTGTATTTCAACAACTGTATGAAAAGTGTGGGCTTTTGTTTATTTGTTTGTTTCCAGTAAGGCCTATTTCTGTATCTATACATATAAATTGTATTATTTAACCATGCCTATGGTCAGACAGTAATTGCTATATTTCACACCAGATCCCTACTTCATATTTAGTTCATACTAATAGAGATTTTAAGATCTGTAACTTCTATCCTTTTAATTTATATGTAATTTTGTATTTTTGAAATGCATAATTGCTCTTTTTTTATGCTTTGTCATTTCTTTAACCTGTGTTGTAGTAGCTTCATATGGTGAGAATTGTATCAAAGGAAATCGTGATGTAGAATCTGAATGGAAGAAAGTGGAAAAATTAGAAATATAGAAATACAGTACAACTATATTTCTGACTTTATTAAACAAGAGATGTAGCTTTGCCTCTTGGCTTGTGTGTTCCAAAGGCCATGTATTTGGGTCAAAGCAGAATTTACTAGCAGAAATTTCTGAGGTTTGGGAGCAAAATTATAAAATCCTCTCTATTTTCTTTAAATGTCTTAATTGAGTAAAGTGAATTTCTGGACCTCTTTTATTATACATCCACCAATTATATTAATGTGTTTCTATTAAAAGTGATCAGTTCATTCTCATATTGAGATGTCAGCCAGAAGTCATAGTTATAGGGCCAATGAAGTATATGGAGCATTATAGATAAATATCCTAATGTATTTACAGGTAGAGCAATTTATTATTATGAATTAGAATCTATTTATATTTCCAAATTTCTTGAACCTATAAGAAATGCAGATTAAATTTCCCCTTTGAATGAAAACTGAGATTTTGAAGGCCTGTTTTATTTTACCTTAAAATTACTTTTCAGTTAGGCAGTGATTTGTGCATGACTCTCTTAATTTTGCAGTGTTATGTTTTTCAGAAAAATTAAATAATTTTCTGGTTTACTATTTGAGTCAGAGTAGACAGATTATTCCTACTATTTTCACCACTATCATCTATATGATATATTTTAATTCCTCAATGCAGTGTCTGAAGTCAGTACTTTATTTGTGATAATTGTGAATCAAAATCATGTTTCTTGTGTTTAACAACTATGCGGATTTTTCTGGTTTGAAATTTTAAGAATTGTTCATTGAGCTAAACATTTTTGATAGAGATGGTGTTGGAAGTAATCCATTGATCTTGGAATGTCTGTGGTTCTTCCCTGTTTTTTCAGTTATGTTTCTCACCAGGAGAGATGTGACAGCGAACGTTACGTTTGGTATCAAATTCCCCCAGTATTAAACCCCTACAACAGTACTCACCAAATTCCTCCATTACTAAGTTATTACAACACTACTAATTCAAGCCCCAGGTCATTATGAAACTGTTACTTTTGCCTTAATGAGATAAGGTATCCTGAGCTATGGATACAGTAAAATTCCTGTTGGTATTACAGCTCGCTTCCATTTTTTGAAAGGCATTTTTTTACACTTAGGTTTAGCTTATCTAGTACTGTGATTTGGAAATTAAAAGATCTACCGGAATTTTTAATCTATGAAACAAATTTAGTGACTACAAATATAACCTAGAAAATACTACCTGCTTCCTCAGCTTAGCAGTATTCATACTTGCTTACTGTTTTTTGTTTCAAGTGATGCATTTGCATCTGAAACTGTTAAGATTCAACTAAAACAGATAATTTAGAGGAAACCAGTGCATGAAATGTAATTCTGCCACACCTTGCTTAATGCATAGTTGTGTGTTCAGGCATAGCCCTCAGAAGTACTGTGGAGTGGAGCCTACCCTGTGGAAACACTTGAAAATGTAAAACTACCCAGAGATTTCAAGCTTGCAGCAGTTATTAGTCTCCAAGCAGCCTCTGCCTCAGACTAGAGTACAAAACAAGTGGCTGGCAGTACAGTAATGTTTTAGTTTGAATCCTCCGGCTTTAGTTCATTTTTTTTTCTTCTTTCATGTGTTAAGTGGAGGCATGTATGAGATTTTTTTTTAGTGGAAAGAAAATGGCATTGAAAAATCTTCTTGCAATTAGCTTTGCAAACCTCTCAGAAGACTCATTTCTGATGGACATCATCCTTTGAGACTGCTTTAAACAACAGTTTCATTTATATACCAGCAAACTTTCACACCAATTCACAACACAATTGTATTAGACCCAGAAGTTCACTAGCCAAGCTAAGCCTGTTTTCAGAACTATCAAAGGAAAAGTAAAACATTTTGAAGAAAGATTACTGGCTTTATGACAATTTTTTTCTAGAGACAAAACCCACAAACCTCTTTCCAGTAAGCTTTATATTTATAATAGTTCAAATAGTTTTCTTACTGAAATATAAATGCCGAGGACGAACTGAAAATTTCTTAAGAAACATACACATATATATGCAGTTAACTAATTGAAATAACTTACACCTTTTCCTGTATTGCCCTCTAAGGCAGATGTAAGAAGATAAAAAGAAAATGGATGAGATTTCATGATCATGCTGAAATACTTCTTTTTCTTCTGAGGGGCAGGAAATAAACAACTAAGAATAACAGATGAGGGAGCTTCTGTTCTATGTTATTAATACTATTTTATTGAATCATTAAAATGGGAGAGTAGAAAAGCAATAACTGGCCACATAATCAACTGAAGACTGAAAACCACTGACCCATCCACTAAAATTTGACAAATTCAGTGTAATTTCTTTTATAATATAGTTATATTAAAACTTTTGCAAAATATGTGTATAAGTGTGATGGAGAAAGAACTGTTTTCTGAACGGTTCTCCCCTTTCTTAATTACTCTAGATTCTGTTCAGACTTCTGCTTGGTAGTGGAAATAGAAAATACAAATACAATGGGAAACATACTTCTTACAAAGTTAAATACATATATATAGTGGACTTTAGGTTTAAGTTCCTTTACCCTCAGGGAACAATTAACTTGCTTTATCTTATTCTAACTAATTTGTAAAAATTCCTTAAATATTGCCAGTTCCAAAAGGTAACTTCTAACTGAATATTCCTTACAGTGACATAAACTTCGTTCGAATGTTCCCACTCTGCTATAGCAACTGAGATAAAATAATGCACATCACTGGGTGTACCCCTACACAGACAGTTCATTTTTAATTTTTATTAAGCCCATTCTCATTTGCCTGCAAGGGTTTACTTGCATATATTTAACTCAATATATCAGACCACATTTGTATTTAATGCCTAGTTAATTGTGAAGACACCTTGAATTTAATATTATGCTTTAAAATTAACTCCAGTGAACTGTGACTAAAAATTACTTTATAGGTTATTAGGTATAATCTGAAAAAATAAGCACTTAATCTATATTGTATTGCTTTTACTGCAATGGACTGAAAGATTGTTTGGGAATGAGTGCCAGCATTCTTACAGTTGTTTACAATTTCCATGCACAAACCATGTAGGTGAAAGGGAAAATACCAATACCTCTTATTTCACATCTATATTTAAGTTTCAATAGAAAGACTGTAAGGAGATGACTAATTTTTTACGTGAAACTTTAATTGCATGTAAATCTAATTAACCATCTACTTTAAGAAATTTGCAGGCTACATTCTAGAACAGTTACTAGGCCCATCTAATTCCGTAGGTTCATGTGGTTATAGAGTGATCTCTACAAAGCCTATCTCTGCCTATCACTGACTTGAAAGTGTGATGCTCAGCAGGTTTTATTTGACCTTGGTTTTGATTTCCACATTTTTATCTCATGTCCTTTCTTTGTCTTCATCTTCAACAGTAAAGGTCATTTGCAACAAATCGTTCCTGAGAGCAGGAGCAAATTAATTCTATAGAGCATTGTCAGCACCAGTGCAAATCTCTGCCACGACCAAACATTGCAAAGATGTTAGTAGTTCATAATTTCTGATCTAGATAACATCCAAATAACTACAAAATACATTCCCTGGTTTACATTCATCTTCGTGCTTCACTCTTTTGCCTTAGACCAAAACGTTAAATTTTTTTCGTTTTAAACAATTAATTTACACTCCAAAGCAAAACTTAGTAATCTGCATAGATACTTGTAAACTGATCACTAGCGGTTCCTGATTCAGATGTGATGTGGTAGAGCTTATTCAAAGTAAAACAACAAAATTTGTGAAGGGTATAAAGCACAACTGTGATGAGGAGTGGCTGAGGGAGCTGGGATTGTTTAGCTCAGTTTACCTTATCATTCTCTACAACTACCAAAAAAAAAGGTTGTAGTGAGGTCGGAATTAGTCACTTTTCCCAAGTAACAAGGGATTGGACAAGAAATGGTCTCAAGTTTTCCCATTAAAAGTTTAGATTGAGTACTAGGAAAAGTTTTTTCACCAAAACCGTTCTCAGCCATTGGAACAAAGCTGCCCAGGGAAATGGTGGAGTCACCATCCCTAGAGGTATGTGAAAGACGTGTAAATGGGCTGTTTAGGGATATGGTTTAGTTATGAGCTTGGCTGTGCTGAGTTAAATGTTTAGATTCGGTGATCTTAGAGGTCTTTTTCAACCAAAATGATTCTATGAATTGCTCATCATATGTATTATCATAGTACACACTTTTTTTTTTTTTTAAACCAGTTATTCAGAGACATTTTCAGTAAAATGTAAGACATAAACTGAAAATGTAATTAACAGGTCTGATAGAAAAGGGAGATATTTTAAATATACTCTTGCTTCAAGACAAAATGCTCAGGCTTCAAGGAAACAATTTTTACTAATAGCAATGACATACATTGTAGTCACAGTTAGAACTCATAAGGCTTTAGTGCATTTATTCCCTTCTATTTAAAACAAAATCTATGAACCAAGATATGCTAACAGAGTGTGTTTCTAGGGCACTCTTTAATGACCTCCTGTCCAAATGCTCTTGCTTCTCACTAGATTTGGATGCAGCTGAGGTAGAAATTCATCATTTTCTTCCACCAGTGATCCTGGGCCAGCAGAAGAGCCATATATCTATAGGAATTTAGAGGACTCCTTTTTAGAGGGAAACCATGTTAAAAAGTTGTTGTCTCTAGCACCGTATGATTATGTGGTACTGGTGTGTTAACTGCAAGTGCAGTCCACAGCACAAGTGTGCCTAACCCAATTCATGCTACTACATGCTGCTGTTGTAAATACTGTGCTACTTAAAGAAAATTGATAAGTGAATGCAAGTAGCAATTTAGAAAACAACTGCTATGAAAAAGGAGTAAAATCATAGCTCCATTAAAGTAAACAGTGTAACTCCCACTGGTTTCATCCCAAAGACTCAGCTGCCTGTGAATAGCAGTGGTTTATAGTGTCTCAGAATACAGTTTCTTTATAGCTCCTTGTGTTGCTGCCATTATTAGCAAAAGTGAATTTTTTCTGTAATGCTATTTTTTGTGGGTTTTTTTTTTTTTGTAGTACTTTTGCTTAAATATACTGAATAGTAAGTAGTTTATTTTCTTCATTTTCAGATATTTGCAAATAGTCTAAAGGAAAAGTATTACCAGAACAATTACATTCTGTTTGTATATTCTTTAATAATTCAGTTGGAATTTATTGAGTCTCAGGGTATTGGGGTTTTTTTAATCTCCTTAATTAAAATATTATAACACTACAGATTTGTGAAAGTAGTCTTTCCTCCCAATATTTAGCTTTATCAGTATTAAGAAGTGTTTTAAAAGTAGGACCACTTTTGTCCTAGTATACACTTTGCACAGTTATGGATTTTCAGATAAAAGGCTCCAGATAGAATTCTTCCTTGCTAGAGGAGCAGCTGTAGTGTTGTCAGCTGCAGTGTTCCAAAACCCAGTGGGAGATTGACCAAAAAATTTCTGTCTTTAAAAAATGTCATTGCAGTATAGATGTGTCTGTCTGCGTGTGCATGTGTGACAATCAGCGCTGCTGACTCATCTAAATACATTTAGAACTGTCAATTTTGCTTTGTTCCAAAAGCTCTTCTCCTTAGCCTCCTGTGCTTTGCCTAGCATAGTTATTTATCTGCCTAGTTATTTATTCCTATCCCCAAATTCCAAATCAGCCTAGTCTGCTCCACCTCCACATGACTTCTGCCCTTACACAGCTCAGCTCCTCAGCCTACCATCACTCTTCATGTCCACCTCAAATATGTCTAAATTCCCCCTCCCTTCTGTCACTGCCAGCTTTTTGTATGGCCAGAGTTCTGCACCAGCCTGTCCCCATTCCTTTTCCATTTGTTGCCTCTTCATGTGCAAAATGCCTGGGAGGAAGCTGGGATACTGGCCCAGTAAAAAAGATAAAGAAGATGGCCTATACTAAACTAACAGGTTTCACAGCTGTAAAATGGAATACGAGAAGTCTGACTGAGTAAGCCACACTGGCTTTCTGCACTGGTTAAGATGGCAGCTGCATAGCTGGACAGAAAACTTATTCTCAGGCAGATCTGAAATACGTTAGATTACGTTAGCTTCCTTTGTGACACACTAAAATACTGTGATTTGTTTTTAAAAAAATATTTTTGGGAGTTTTTTTTTTTCTACAGATGTGAATTAATAGGTCAGCTGTGAAGAGCAGAGATTTTGCCAAGAAATACTCAAAAATTTCCAGTTTCCATTTTAATTGAAATATTTACTACCTAAAGCCACTTTTAATTAATCTGAATGTGCAAAACACCCTTAGTTGTTTCTCCTTGCTTCCCAGTGAGTAGCTTCTGATTTAATTCTATCAAAATATGTCCTTTGTGTTTTCAGTACACCTAAATTTTTAAAATGCACGATCAACAAAATCAGAAATACATTGTGTTGTGGTTAAAAGGCTCAGTATGTAATAAAATGACAACTCTTTCACAGGAGCTGCAGGAAAAAGAGAGGGCTGTCTGCAACTCTGCTTTATAATTTCCAAGCAGGATATAAACTTGAGTCCTGCAGAGTTGTTAAATCTCACTTACCTTGCTTATTATAGGGTATTAGAATAGTAGATGGCTCTACCTTCAGACATCCCCTGCAGGAAAATTCTTCTATTTCCTCTAAAAATGAAATACTTTGAAATTATAGGAAAATAATTCACATTAAGATAGAATTTTTTTTTTATTGTAACCCTAATGTAATATATGGTTTATGTTGCTAGAGCATTTTCAGTCATTTGTATACACTGCTGCTTTGTGCTTGTTGTCATGGGCGAACTGGTTTTTTGCTGCCCTTGTATAAAAACCGTGAACATACAGAGAAGTCAGTAGGGAATACAGACAAATTCTGACTCAGTAACTGATCCTTGCCTCTTTTTGCCTTTGGAGTAAAGCATTGCATAATAAAATCTATTATAGACTTTTGCCTTTTAGTCTAGTGTAAGAGAATTGGGAAAAAACAGGAGGACTCCTTAAAGAAATGTAAAATGAAATCTAAACATGAACTAGCAGCACTATTAAAAAAAAATAAAAAAATCAATAAATCAAACACAGCACATATCTAACTGCATAGCTGTGATAACCAAAACATAGTTATCTCAAACTCTGGTGTGTGTTGGGACTGCTTCAATACATCTGTTTTATTGTGTTTAAAATATTGTGTAAAGAAATGTCTGAGCCTGCAGAGTTTACTTGTTTCTCAGAAGAAAAACACTGCAGGAGAGAGTTTCCATCCTGTGGCGCTTACAGACTCTGCAGGATCTTTTGCTCAATGACCCTAGTTTATCAACAATTCATTTGTGTGACTGAATCTTATGTCTCCCAGATAAACGAGTTTCAGATCATTAAGGCTGTACTGTCCTTATTAGCAAGAATATGTGGTTGGTTAGAGGAATGCCAAAATGTCTTTTTCCAAAACACAGCAAAATAATGATTATAGAATTTGTTTTCAGTTTGGTTTACAACTAACTTATAACATGTTTCTTGTCCAATCTCAAGAATAAATTATTGATGAGGTTTCCCAATTCTGAATAGATTATTATATTTTTAAATTCTCTTTGAAAAAAATTTGTTTTTATACAATATGGGTTGAATTGGATATCAAGTAAACCTTAATAAGAAAAAAACAAAAAAAAACAAAAAAAACAAGGATAGCAATAGTATCTATATAGGTGTGCAATCATAATGGTTTACAAATTAAAAAGAAATTAAAAACCAACATGTACAAAAAGAGATGTCTTCCATCTAATCTATTGCATGTTTAATGGGTAAAAACTAGAGTCTGGGAAAAAAGTTAGGAAACTAAAAGGAAAGCTTTGTGGCAAAGGAAAAATCCCAGCTTTTTCTTTGATTTGGGTTTTTTTTCACTTTTGCATCCTATGGCATCTTTGGCAAATATAATAAAAGCATTTTATTTAAAACTGCTAAGATTTAAAATTTGTCTTTGCTCATCTTAAATTAAAAACAGTTAGTAAATTCTAGAAAAATAGGCTCTATAGAAATCCATGTGTCAAATATATATTAGAACTATATATCTCAGAAGAAATAAATGATAAATAGACTTCTAGAATATCGAACTGCAGCAGTATTTGAAAATACTCAATTTTCAATGAACGAATGATCTGATGAGTGTGCCAGTGTATTGGCATACTCAACATGTATAGTCATAATAGTTCTGCAGTCAGTTTTACGTATTCATTAATATGGAAGTGCATTTATTTTACATTAAGTAACTTTGTGCAGAAACCATGAAACAGGCTTTCTTTCATTACTAATGTATGAATGTAAATTCATCTATTGTCATTTTGTCATATTAGAACTAAAGCTAAAAGACATACTGATTCTGTTCTAAAATTTGTTTAATTATTGGTGCAATGAACACAAAGAAAATGACCTGCATAAATAATCAGATTTTAAATTTATCTATTCCTATAAAATATTTGGAAGTAGATGCACTTTCAGCCTGATTATGCATATTCTCTGTTTTCCTTGTGTTAGAAGATCAGCTTCATCTTCAGTATTCCAAGTTTAGGTATTTTAAGAAATATTCATATTTAAAATGAAATGTATGAAAATTAAATTAGTATAAGTAAATAATCCTTTGCTTCTATTTGTAATAGACATGCATATCTAGCACAGCCAACCTAAACCAAAATGCAAGCCTTCAAAAAATATGGTATTCTGAGATTAAGAAGAGAAAAGGAGTATAGAAGATAAGTCTGTGGTGTAAAATTTCATCTTGTGTTTGGAATTATTAGCATCGAAAACATAATCACAGAATAATTATATGCAGGTGCTTTATTGAAGATCTCTGGGGTACAGACCCAAATCTGACTCCGACATGGGTTTAAAATGGACCTGTTTTTATACTGTTTCATTACACAACTATATATGTTAATTATTAAACCCACTTTGTTCTGTTGTCTCCACTGATTTTATCCAAGCATGATTTTTGTACATATCAATTCTCATGATTCTTGTTCAAGATAACAATCATATTCAATCAATCATTACAATTAGCAATCATATCATTTATCATACAATGATTATGCAGGTACAGTTTCACCTGACCGAGTAAAGAAAGCCTAACTTTTGTTTCCAGAGCCTACATGTTGACTAAGAGTCACACTCATCCCCCCCACCTTGATTTATTACCTAGGCAAAGTTATATATGATTTGGTTAAGACAATAGCATGAAATAATGTCCTGGTTACAGTGAAGCTAATGTTCTGTTCCCAGGCCTTGCTGCCCAGAAATCATTTTAACCCTGTACTATCAGAATGATAAAGAGAAGGATGCAATTGATTTCAGAGATACAATTTATTGCCCTTACCTAGATGATCATTGCATTTTTCATTCACTGTTACGTTTTTTCTTGACTTGCCCCACTTGATGTCATTTACTTTTAATTTGAACAATGTAATAGCAGTTAGAACGTATGTGCTATTATATTTTCTGAACTTCTTTTAAAAAATTCCCATTTCTGGCTTTTGCTCGCTTTTTCCCTCTCCATTTCTTGGTATGTACTATTGCAAATACTGTTTAAATGTCAATCAGCTTTTGCCCTTACATTCTTCTCTTCCTGTCTTTCATGAAAAAAAACCCGGACACAGACTTTAGACTTGCTAAGAATAGCCCCTCAGTGTTTCTGTGACACAAAACAAGAGTTAGGGGAGGATAATAACAGAATTTTATTTTCTAATGGAAAAATAATTGTCAGGAAGTAGATTGCCTTCTGACTTCCTGAGCTCTATTTTTTTAAAAAATTGTTCCCAATTAGTTCTAAGTGATGTGTGTGTTTCATATGCATATTGCTGCCCAGTAGATGCATCTCTGTTTCCACGTAATATTTTACACTTCAAGGAAGTCAGCTTTCAGTGAAGTGTCGTCCTTTGGTATGCGTGTGCTCGTTCATCAGAAATGAAACACTTGGAGGAGGCATGTCAGTTCCTATACGTTTCTGCTGAAAGGTAGGGAGCTTCAAGTGGCAACCTGTCTTCTTTGCTGTCAGCTTACACGGCAGCGCTCCCTGGTCAGCCGGAGAGCCCGGCCACCTGCCTGCTCACAGCATCCTGACAGGGACTGCCCTCTAGTCTAAGGCCTATGGCTTTCTCCTGTTTTTTTAAGTTAAAGAATTGACTTGTGGTCCACTAAGGCTGCAGATAAAACTCTTCAAGGCTGTTAGGTACCCTGAAGATTTAAGATGTCAGCACTCATAAGCCTGTCCCACCATGGCACCTCTGGACTCTCCCGGGGCTACGGGCAGAGGCTGAACTGCAGGGTCTGCCCAGCTGGAGCTCCCCTGCCTGCACTGCTCTGGTCTACCTGCTCTTCTGGAAAGTTCTCTTTGCCCTGGCCACAGTGCAGCCATTTGCAGGGTCATAATGAGGGGGAAAAAAATTACAAGTCTTAACCCTATGCCAGTCTACCACCCCATCTATCCTGGATCCCATACACAATCCTGTAATTGTTCATACAGATTGGTTTATCTTTACATTCCAAAACTTAGTGTATGCTCAGTATAAACTCTGCACTTCCTTCCAGTGGCCAAAACATTAGGAATTGATCATAAAATCATAGAATTGTCAGGGTTGGAAAAGCCCTCTAAGATCATTAACCCATCCCTGCCATCTTCACCACTAAACCATGTTTCTAAACACCACCATGTTTCTAGATGGTTTTCTAGAAACCATGTTTTTAGATGTTTTTTGAACACTTCCAGGGACAGTGACTCCACCTGGGCATCCTGTTCCAATCCTTGACCACCCTTTTGGTGAACAGACTTTTCCTAATAGCCAATCTAAACCTCCTGTGGTGCAACTTGAAGCCATTTCCTCATGTTCTGTTGATTGTTACCTGGGAGAAGACACTGACCCCCAGGTCGCTACAATTTCCTTTCAGGTGGTAGTAGAGACCAGTCAGATCTCCTCTCAGCTTCCTTTTCTCCAGGCTGAACAGCCTGAGCTGCTCCTCATAAACCTTGTGCTCTAGTGATATCCCCACTATGGCCCACAAATTTCACTTTTCCCACTGAGAACTAAATAACATTATGCATTTTTGAAAGAAGTGTAATTAAAACAGAATTCTGACTTTCATAAATTTCTGTTTTATGGCATGATGATTCAGGTACCTGAAGTTCTTTCTTCATACTGTGTTTCATCAGCTATACTGGCAGTCTCTCACTCTTGATAAAGATTATAGTAGCAAATAAACAACTTTAGGAGAGATTTTTAGCATAGATTTTATCAAATTCCTAAAAGGTGAAGGACTAGGTCTTAGTCTGAAATTGACTTAATTTATTCCTGAAAATAAAATATATGTTGTGTCATCCTTTGTGGGGCAGTTCCTCTTGTGTCCTGTACAGTCAGTTTTCTTGTGAGTCTGCACAGATGTGCATTCTTTAAAAATTGAAAGAGAAAGGACTGCTTAGTTAATTTTGACAAGAAGGCACAGCTGCTGCTACATATATTAAAAAACTTGATAGTGTATGAATTATGAATAAATAGGTATTTAATTGCATAAATCAGTAAATTGATTATGAGGTTTTATTTTACTTCTAAGGCACCTATAATTTAGTAGTAAGAGGTTCTGTCATGGTTTATAGATACTTTCAGGACAAGAAAAATGAACATTTGCTCACAGATAATGTGTTGATGAGCTACCGTTCTCTTGTAATGCTAATAGAACCCACTCCGTAGAATAATCTTATTTATTTCTCTTTATAATAAGAGTAATAAGAGATTTATATATATATATATATGTGTGTGTGTGTGTTGTGAAGTTTGGGGTAGTGCCTTGACTTGCTTGGGTCTTATATCTTAATATTTCTAGAAACTTAACAGAACAAGATGTATTTTGGATCTCCTATGTGTATATGCTTGTGTGAATACAGATGTACAGATATATACTGCATATTCTTTTAGGAAGTCATGTATACATTCCTACAGAGGCACATATTTATGCCTCACAGTTTCAGAGAAGGAAGATTTCTATTTCAGTATCCACGGGGGACTCTCTCTAACTTCTCCTCTAAGGGTTTGGTGTGCAAAATGGAGCATCACCACCACTCCAGCTCCTATCTCACTGTTTGCCTACCCTACGGAGACAGAATCCTGCTATTTATGTCACTACCTTTTCTTCTCCACTAGTATTTGGGGACTTCTATAAAGAACTTTTTAACCTTGTGCTCTCTGGGACTAACCATCCCCCTTAAACCTATTTTGTGGGCATTTGTGCTGCCTCAGGAACTCATGGCCAAAATCCTGCCTGTGGTTGAAGCCTTAGGCAAGGGGATCAGCTCTAGAGCTTGTTTCTTTAGCAGCCTCAGAGGTCTCATCTGACCTCAGAACCAGACAGCTGCTCTAGTGGAGCCAAATTGCATTGATCTCACAGCCCCTGATGCCTCAAAGGGCTATCAGAACTGTAGGAAAAGGATCAATTCTGAGTAGATACCTGCTTTCTTTTTCCCTTCTCTACATCATGCTGTAAGAATGGAGCTTTCCAGGGCCGTGCAGTCACTGTGAGGAATGAGGCAAGCCTCTAGATACAATTTTATCTGACTAAGCTGAAGATAATAAAAAGCAAAATTGCATCATCCTGCTCTCCACTGACACCGGATTATCATGCAAAGACTGATATGATGGTCTCCTTCACCAGTAGCTGAGCCTCTTTGTCTCTTCTTCAACATACAATAGCATTTATTTATTAGGTGAGCTTGTGCTCAAAAGTACTGTTCGTCAATCAAAGGTACTGTTATGTCAATCATTCATGCTGTGCATGGGAAATGAAAGGATTTCAATGTCAAGATGTCTTCTCCTCTGTCTTATATACCATGTTGCTGCCTCCTGGAGGGGGCCTGATCTGCAGATCGTGTGCATTTGCATTTGGTTCTTGGATCAGATGGCAGAGAAAGGTGAACTCTGTTTGACCCATATTCTTCTGGGACCAGGAAGGAACACAAACCAAGTTGCAGAGATGATGAGAAAAGCTTTTAAGACCCTATCAGAAGTATGAGTCAGGACATAGAATCATAGAAATGTTGGAAGGGGACTTTGAAGATGATCTAATTTCAACCTCCCTGCTGTGGGCAGGGATGCCTTCAACAAGAGCAGGTTGCTCAGAGCTGCCTCCAACCTAGCCTTGAACACCTTCAGGGACTGTTTATCCACTGCCTCCCTGGGAAACCTATTCCAGTGCCTCACCACCCTCACAGTAAAGATTTTTTTTTTTTCCTAGAGGGGAAATAAGGTTGGTAGTTCCCAGGGCCATCCTTTCTTCCCGTCTTATATATGGATACTATGTTTCCTTTTTTTCTAACACTTTTAAAATGCATCCTTTTCAGAGAAATGCCTGAAATTTGTCACAGTTTTACAGGTATTTGTCGCTGGTTTATTTCTTCCAAAGTTTTTCTCTCTCTGTTAAGGAATTCTTGCTGAAATGTTTGGATCAAGTGTTGAAATTGTATTCATCACCTTACCAAGTAGCAAAGATAGTGGATGGCAGAAAGATGGAATACTTACATGGGCTCCACTCTTGTTTTTTGTATGTGCACCTACCATCCCTTTTCTTCATAGCTGACAGCCAGAAACATGTTGTGTTCCATTAGTAAAAGAATGAGAAGAATTGGAGCTTGGGGACGGCTTTAACTCTGTTGTGTTAATGTATTTTCTGGTTGTGGTTTTTTTCCTAACTGGAATTTTGTGTGCTTTTCCTGAAAATTCATATAATCTTCCTGTCAAGTGACCCCTCTCAAGTCTCAGGTCTTTTCTTGTTCCCTCACAGCTGGTTTTATAACAAAACTAGAAGTAATCCACAGACAATAATAGTACAAGGTCTAAGCAAACTGTCATTGCTTATGTCATAAGGCAGAAGCCCAAATGTAAGGCGTGGCAGTTGAAATTTCATTGCAAATTAGTGACCCATATGAAGTTTTTTTTCCTTGTAAAAAAATTTTCTTGATTATATTTTTAAATCCACCCATGAAATAGGTGCTGTTGATACAACTGTCTTTGTATAAGCTGTTTTCTAAAATAGTTAAGCACTATTAAAGCTTGTTCAGAAACACATGCATGCAATCTCTCTTTACATATAGTTTATATATAGCTTAATGCATCTTCAGAATCTTACCATGTAGTATTTTTTTTTGAAGAAAGGAGCTGTAAATTGAAATAAAATATCAGTTCTGAAATATTTACTTCAGTTTAAAGACTACATCAGGATGGGATATAACAGTGTCTGTTAAAATATGCAGAGGTCAAAACTTGGATGAAAGAAAATATTTTGAGTGAATAGAATTGGAGTTGCCATAAGCTCCTCAATTTGATTTGCTATTATAGTTGGAGAGAAGAAATTTGGATATCATAGTGGTATATGGAATAATGAGAAGCCATATTAAGTCCTTGTTGCCTGTCATAAGGAACAGTGATTCTTTCCTCTTTTACCAGATTTTTCTAAACCTACAACCTATGGGAAACAGAGCAAAGACTCTGCTTTGTTAGAATTCTCTCTTTAGAGGAATCCAAAACCCAGCAGTTTTCTTTCTTAGTCCTTTGCATCTGATGTGGTCTTTGCACCTCAGGCAGAAGCATCCTGTTCCTATTTCTCCTTCATAAATTCTAATTCGGTGTTTTAAGTTTCTTTGCTTTTAAACATTTGGGGGCTCTTTTAAAGCTGAAACATATTTCAAGACTTTGAAAAAAGTTACTGCTTTTTTCTGGTTACTTTAGTTACTGTTACTTGTCTGTGAGATAAGCCTAGAATTCTTTTCCTTAATTGCACTGGGGGGATCTGGGGATCTAAATGGGGATCATTTGTACTGCAGGAACATTAGGTGAAATGGCTCTTATAAATATATAGATTGCATCAGTAAATATGGATATTATTTTCCTTATTTTTAGACTGAATTAAATTCCTCTGCAAAGTTTGTTACAAATGTGTCTGAATACTTATCATGGTTTCACAATAGGTTCAAAAATAGAATATGTAATTCTAAAACGGAATTACATATGCAAATAATTTCAGCCTCTATTTTATTGATGATATGTGCAATGAGTAGTCACTAAAGTTGTGTTTCGGGAGGTGAAATGAAGATAACAGGTCTAATGGAGGAAAAAATTCAGTAATTACAGTGATTAGAGATAGTTTGTGGTCACTTTTGCTTCCTTGTGTTGGTTTGGTTTGGTTTTTTTTCCCAGCTGAAGTGATGTTGAAATTGAAGTAAATTCACTTTGTTGAAGTTAAATAACATTAGAAAGTTGTCATTTGGAAGGAGGGTCAGCAATAAAATGGTGCTTTTTTTTCAACTTCTGGCATATACTTGGTTGTGCTTGTCACAATTAAACATGAGATTTGCTATTTCCAGGTCCTGTTTTGATTGTAAGCACTACATCAGGTATATATTGAGGAATAATCTTAAGAAGCAATTCATGGGGTGAATCCACACAGCTGAAAACAGACCTGTGACAGGGATGCAAAAATGTGATGCAAAACATACTCATGACCATTCTTAAGGAAAGAATTATATTTTATCAGTAACTAATTGGAGGAGTTCTGTAATTACACATTGAGATGGGCTTGATGGATTAACTTATTACTTAAAGATCTTGGAGTATAAATTAAGTGTTATATATTCAATATTATAGACATCTTGATTAAAGTTATTAATTTCACTTTCCCCCTCGGAAATAACCATGTTATGTGTATGTTAATTATATTAGCAACATAAAATTGAAATGAAATTATATTTTTGGTAGTCATATTAATATATTATTAGTTTTTCCTGTGTATATTAGGTGCCTATTTAAAGTAATACATCTTTCAAGAAAAGAAAGCCTATCTGCATTCATCTTTTTTGCCCTAGTACCTATGAGAAGTCTCATGTCTAGTTCTCCAAAATATACACAAAATAACTTGTGGGTTATGATCTCGTACAACATAGACATGTTAATCTAACTGCAATTTCAAGCAATCATTATCCTATTTGTATTGAAATATTTAACTTCTCATCTTTCAAAATTGTTATTGCTATTAAGACAGTTAAATATAACTGATATCAGAAAACTGATGGATTCTACAATTCTGGAAGTTTTGAACCTGAATTTTAATCAGAATCGTTATAACCTTTCTGGTATTTCACATGACTACTTCCAAGTATTACAATAATTTTAATTATTATGTAATATAATTATAATGTAATACTACAAGTATTACATTACTTGTGTCCTGCCCTGTAGTGTAATCCTCATTGCTACAGAATACAAATAATTGTCTTCCTCAAAAAACCAGACTGCACACAAAACAACATAGAACACTCTTTACCTGGGTTGTAGGGTTTTTTTCTGAAACAGTAATAATATCTAGTGAAACCTGAACTAAGAGACACAGGAAATCAGTAACTAGAAAGCCAAAATGCTCATCATGAAGAAAAACAAGCTGAATCGAGTAAAATTTTCCCTTTTGTGTTGATTTATAATTAATTTCTTCAGTTTTCTTTCACTTTGCCTTTTTACAAGAGAATTGGGAATGCAAAAGAAAAAAAAAGTAGTATCATCTTTCCAATTATGATAGAAAGAGTATTTTTCAGTTTTTTCTGAATTTTGACATTTTTTATAGCAAGAAGGAGGCGGTTAGAATATGGTTGCTTGTCCACTCTTTTTACATCATTCATATAGAAACACCCAGGTTATGCTGTAAAAAACTTGTACCAAGCAATACAATAGCATTGTAGAGCAAAGGAAATATATGAAATAAGTCAGATAAATGTCCCAAGGGAACTCATAAAATTCTTTTCAGTGTTTCCCCACTATTTGTTAGAACTGGAATTTATTATTTAATAAACCATGGTAATTATTTCTTTAATTTCTTTTTTAATTTAGCAATTTTCTTCTCTTGCCATGAAAGATGCCTACTTAAATATGTTGTGCTGGTGTCCCAAATAATTTTTTGGTATAATGTTTGGGAGAAGGAGCTCTAAAAAATATTTTAAGTTTTAAAATGAGCAAACAATCACAAAGTAGTGTTTGAGTTAGAAATGGGGCTGGGAGGATTTATGATGCAGATGCAAAATTATCTATTTAAAATCTCAGAATTCAGGATTGATTTGGTTGGCTTATTTGGGCTAGAATCAAGTCTTCTTGTTTGTGTGACTTTCCCAAATAAGGAGTAAATTCCGTGTTAGATTCTGTGCTTGTGGTAAAATTGTTGTTGGAATTATCATAAAAGATTGATCTATGAATAAAGAATTCAATGTCAGGGTAAAATTTTCCTCGAATTTAAGTGTATAGAATCAATAAATCATTCAAAGAAAAATTCATCTAGAAATCTAATAAAACCATCTTGAAAATACTCAGCTGAAAAAATTATTTTTGATGGTTTTAAGAGGCAAAAACTGATTGTTGAAAGATCAGATGAACTATAATTTAGTAACAAAAAAAAAAGGCTGTTTATGAATAGTATTTTACATGACCTGAGGAAAGCAATTAATTATATATATATCTTAATAACTGTGTCATTTTTCCTCAGTTAAAATAGTTTGTTTTCCTTATTTTGTTCAAAGACTCTTTGTGTGATGTAGTTTGAAAGAAAAACCAGAGGAGGAGAATTACAGCAAGTGTACTGCAGAGATGACAAATGCTCTTGGATCAGTTCTGGGCTTTGGTAAGGCTGTGCTCTGGGGAACCTGCAGAGGTATCACAGCTTTTTTCTAATCAGAGGATAGAGAACATTTTGTCATAGAGTGATAGAAGGAAGAAAGGACGGGAAAGGACATATCTTAATTTCTGTACAGAATCTGCTTGTAAAAAAAAAAAGTTTTGGATAGACCTTAAAGCCTTTGCAGGGCATTCCTTTCATTGTATGCTTTCAGATTTGATGTACACAATGCAGCTTCTGTTAGTCTCTATTTTGGGGTATTTTAAGCAGATTTATTGAGGGGTTTTTAGAGAGTCTTACTGCACAGCTGTAATAATAATTTCAGAAAGCATTGTCTTTCTAAAAGTGTGAAAAAAATCCTTAGAAATTGCACAGGAAATTACCGTGGCTGGATGAAGGTTAGTAAAATACCCTTATTTAATACAGTTAAAGCAATAGCAGATAGTTTACTTTCTGATTTAAATTACTGATAACCACACCAAACTTTTTTAAAAATATGTTTCTATTTCATGTATCAGATCCTCATACTACAGAACCAAAAATTCCCCAAAAGACAACTACACGTAAATATAAATAAAGCATGTGAAAAAATCCCAAAGAACAAGCTGACAAGAAGACTAGCATTTTTATTTTTCTAATAATTTCATTTTAATGGCATAACATGATTAAGCTGTTGTTTATTATTAATTATATTTAAGTTAACAGGTATAACAAGAGCTTTTAAGGACATATGTTAAAATACCATCATGAGAAGTAAATGAAAGTTTACACAAGAAGTGGATTCAGTCTCAGGCAGCTTAAGACTTAAGAGGCAATGTATAATCAGAATCAGAAAATCAGAATTAGGAACAGGTAGAGTGCAATTTATGCATAAATGTAAAAAGATTTTTCAAAACAATGAAAAGGATATTTGAAAGTGTAATAGAAAATTCCAAGTTGTCAAAATGATCACACATTTGATCAGATTTTCTCAAAAGAAAGCACAGAGAACATCAGTTATTTTGGTTTGAGGGCTGAAGTTTTGAGTGCACTAAGCTTACTTTTCTGTTTGGCATTTATAAGGAGATTTCATCTGCCAGCACATTGCTTAACTCAGAGAATATCGAGTTCTTTATTTATGTTCAATGAAGAAAAATCAAAAATTATGATAAATAGAGATACTACTTATGTTAGTGACCCCAAATAAATACAAAAGAAAGAGAAAAACAGTAAAGAAAGCTTAATGAGATATTAATGATTGTGTCATAAGAAAGCCTGAGAGTTTGTTACCTCACAGTTTCAGCATATCAGATTTCTGAAATAAAATGGGCAATGCTTTTGTAGAGTCTATAATATAATGAAGTACCTAAAATCCTCAGCATTAGCAGGGTTTGAGTAGAGTGATTGATTTTTTCTATCTCCAGAATAGGTGTGTAATTCTTGAGTCAAAAGAGGCAACCCAAAATTAAAGTCTTTGCATAGTCACTGAGTTGGTTGCACTGGTCAGTACGCTTTGTATTTCTGTTGTAGTTTCATCATTTGTGTGGTTGGAAATTATGTTCAATGAATATAGCAATATGAAAATGAATTTACTCAAATGTGCTGAAAAGTAATGTGTGTGAACTCAGAGAACTAAGAAAAATTATTTCAGAATGGCCTCTGGCAGTGCCCCTCACTGTTTTCATAATTATATATATAAAATTCTAGATTTCTACTAACTACTAACTATTGGAGATAGTAGCTTCTTGCACATGGCAGAGCTGCTGTCAGTGAGGAAGGTCTGGGTTATTTTTCTACCCGTTGGAAGATACTTGGGTCCCAGCACTTCTGAAGTCTTTGTTTCTTTATTTGTATTCAGGCAAAGGTGTTGCTGTGTACTCGCTGATGCTCCTATTGCAAAGGCAGTGCAAAACAGAATATAAAAAAATCCTGAAGGGCAAAACAAAACTTCTTTATTTTTTAAATCAGCTCATGCTATTGGTGATGTCTTATGATAGTTGATCACAACTGCAGCATCTACCAGGATATGTCTAAAAGGAATTTCCAAAAAAATTAGCTGGTACAAAAATTAATCTTCGTGATTCAGCAAATGTCATTCTTCCATCTGGGTCAATATTGAACTAGTTCTATTCTCATGACTTTGAGTCACAGTGTTGTTGGAGATAGATCTGAGATAAGATATAAAGTCTTCAACTTTATATTGATTATTTGATTTTCAACCTTGAGGTAAAGGCATGTAGGGAACCAATGTAATCTCTACAGAATATTTCACTGTTCCTGTTCTGTCTACAGAAATTTTGGATCACTGAAAAATAAAGATGAAACAGAAAAGTTACTTCAAGAATGAAACAGAAATACTTCCATTGTGTCATTGATAATATCAATTTTTAAAAATGAAGAATTTAGCTATTAATCCCTAATTCAAGCTTAAATTTCTTTTATATATATTTTTTAATTAATCCAAATTGAAACATCAAAATGAGTGCGGAATTTCTTCAGCAAAAAAAGAAGCTTATTCTAAGTTTAGGTTGAATAGTACATTCTGTTAAATATTTGTGGAAATCTGGGAATATGCTGTTTTGCATTTTTAGTAATTATAAGTTTCATAGCAAAACCGTACAGCAACAGTATTGCAACAACAACTATTGCAACAGCAATAGTATTTTTTTCTATTTGATTTAACTTTTTTTTTTTAAGCAGTTTTAAGGAATTTTAAAAAAGAGCATGTCTTAAAAAGGAAAAAAATTATGGAAAATTATCTAGTAGGTATAGCATATAGCAAAATATTTTGCAGACATTTAGATGCTGAATATTTCTACAAGTAATATTATTAGACTGCTCAGGTTTCTTGCACTAAAACTTTTAGAAATCTAAATCTACTGAGGTAAAATCTATTTTGTTTATTCTTCTAATCCAGCCCCTAGAGACACTGTTTTATGGACAGCTTATGAAGCCCATTCTTGCTTTTGCACGTGTAGCCTATTTAGGCCATCAACAGCAAACATGGAAATTGTATTTTGTAGCCCTCCAGGGAAGTAGAGACTTGATAAGTATCCACCAAGTGCACTTACTTCAAGTGATAAATTAAAATAGAAGTAGGAAAACACAGGAGCCACAAAATTATATTGTTCTCCTGAAGATCTACACTAAGTTGAAAATACTAGTCGACAAGAAACTTGATCAACAGGCATATCTTGGGCCTCTTGGGCTCAATTTGGAAATGGAAACGAGGAGCAGAGATGATAAATTACATAAAAACAATATCTGCTCCCAGTACTATGTACAGTGTTGGCTTTTCCATTAAAAATCAGTATCTTCAGGGACATCTCAGTTTGACCCAGAGTGGTGGGATGTTTTTATATTTATTTTTGGGGTTTATATTGGTTTATATTTTTTTCTTTATATATTTGCAAGAGAGGAAAACATTGCTTGTATTTTTAAGCTGTAAAGAAACTTTTAGCATATAAAGTTCGTAAATTGTTTCCCTGTTTCACAGCTGAAATGAAGGACTGGTTTTGTAGACATTCACTCTTTTGTGTAAATGATCTAGCTTATATATCTATTGCTAAAGAAAATTGGGATAATTCTGTTTTCATATCTTTAGCATTTCATAGCAAAACCTGAAGTAATAATGTAGTGTTGTAATTTGTAAAATGTAATTTTTTTTGCACTACAGCCATTTGAGAACTACAACAGATATCTGTACAGCAAATAGCTCTCCAAGTATTTATGCTGACCCTCTGATTCCATATTCAGGGAAATGACCTATGTTTTTGTTACTATTTTGAATTAAGTATGAGAAGTGGCTGCTGATCTTTTGTGCTTTCAATTTCTTGTGTCTCATCTTAAAAAGATGCGTGTGTCGATGTTTATAGACTCACTGTTTGATTTTGAAATTAAAATTTAGATAAGATTACAAAAACATGGGAAAAAAAAGCAAAACCTGAAGTGCATTAAAAGAATCAATTAGCTTCATTTTTTAAACCGTATTAAAATATAATTTCCTATCCTGACATAGCAGTTACTTAGCAAAAGAAAGACTAGACTTGTACAGTGCATGAGAACAATATACAGCTCTCTTTATTTTTCCATATATGTGTGTACATATAAATATCTATATAAATAAGATCCTGAGAATTCAGTGTCTGAAAAGAGAAAAAAAATATTGTTTGAGCACCATCCCTATATAAAGGAGTCTCCAAAGCTCACAGCATAACTGCCTGTGGAGTCTGTCATAGAACCACATGCTGCTACTGGAAAAATACCTTCTACCTTGCTGAAAAGTGGTTAGATGAAGTAGCAATTAAGAATAGCAGGATAGTTTTGTTCACCTTCATGGCTGGGCATATTCTTTTTTTTTTTTTTTTTTTTTTTTTTCTCCCGTTTAAAGGGCCAAAAAAAACTC
>VWZU01003589.1:153940-255058 GCA_013397095.1 Sterrhoptilus dennistouni
TTTCCCTCATGTGAATGCACAGAAAATGCTCATAGCATGGTTCTTACAGTGTCGATTCTGGTTAGTTCTGCTTTCCCCTTAATAACATTAAGTGTATTTCTAATCCTATTTTTGGGGAATATTTCTAGTGTCTGTGTCTTATATTTTTTGGATTTTATACCAGTTTTGAAAGATGAGAATGAGTTATATGTAAGCTTTTTTGAAGGAAACCTGGTGCTTGACAAATGCTCATCGAAGCAAAGCAAAGGGTTACCAAGAGCTCTGTGCAACTAATGCTAGCAGCTCATCAGAAGAATGCAAATTCTGATGTCTTCTGGTGATGCTTTTAATGCTGCAAAATACAATTAAGAATAGTAGAATATTTCTCTGACTAGTAAATCTAAAGCTAGTATGTCTGGCTCAGAGAAAGTTCCTAATATGTAGGTTGCCATTTCCCATGGAGGGTAGGGCTATGAAGTTTTGCTTTGTGTGCTGTGTTTTCATGCTGCTCTACTCCAGGCGTATCACCGGCCACTGCCGGAGGCAGCACAATGACTATATAAACCTTTATGAAATATAAATCCACCTGGATGGTTCATAGCTTTTTGAAATTTAAATTCAGTTTATTGCCAGATTTCAGATCTAAATAGTGTGGACAGCTCCTTATACCTGTGAAACTTGTCCTTTGGGTTTCTCTGTAACCTGGAATACCATGCAATATTCACTTTTACATCTTATGTCTTGGTGATTAAAACAAAACAAACTTGCTGGAAACTCTTTTGTTCCAGATATTGTTTTGAAATTCGGCTTTCCAAAGTACTTGATTAAAATGGAATGTTCTTTTCAAAAAAGGCATTGGTAAGGAGTTAACACTGCTGGCTGAAAAATACCTAGCTGATTACATGGCTTTTTTACTACTATACATAGTTAGAGAACCATTTCCTCTTATTTGTCACACAGATCCTATTGATACCACATGTCAGAGCTCTCTAAATGGCTCTTTCAATGGCCAGCCTCTCTTTCATATGTCCACAGAGCATATGCCCTTTTTTTTTTCTGTACATATGCTTATATTTTGGGATTTAGATTTGCATAAAACACATCCTCTTTACAGAGCACTATTCCAAACCATGTGATAGTTATTGGGTGCAGGGTTATCTAAATTTAACCTGGCATTCAAATACAGGTTCTAAGTTATGGTAGAAAGCATATTATGTTGGAATTCTTTTAAGTGACAGTAAGAAAAAAGTTTTATAGAAATTAATGATTTCTTTTTATACATGTGCATCTTCCATTAGCAATATTCTTTGCTACACTTGTGCATTAAAGAATAATGATGGATTTAGAAAAATACAGAAAGGACAAAATATATTCCAGCAAATAATTTTCAAAGGCTCTTTTTCTACCCTGACGCTATGTGAACCTTTCTCTTTTTTATCTTTCATTTTTTTATCACTGGTACAACTGATCACAGAAATGGGGTAACTGAGGTTCTTGCTAATACATCCCTTGGGGTGTATTAGAGTGAATTAGAGTGAAACAACACTGACTGTGGCTAGAAGATTGTAACAAGAATATGTTACTCAGCTCTTCAGAAGTTTTCTCATTTCCAACATAAGCATATTAGTGACCTGTTAATAATCACAGAATGGGGCAGACTGGAAGGAACCACGGTGAGTCATCTGGTCAAATCTCTCTGCTCAAGCAGGGTCATCCCAGAGCACACAGCGCAAGATTGTGCCCAGATAGTTCTTGAAAATCTCCAGTGATGATGACTCCACAGCCTCTCTGGATAATCTGTTCAGTGTTCCATCACTGCACTATGGAGAAGTTCTTCCTCCTGTTCAGGTGGAACTTCCTGTGCATCATTTTCTGCCCATTTCCTCTTGTCCTATTGCTCAGCACCACCGAGCACAGACTGGCTCCATCCTCTTGACAGATTCCTTTCAGATACTGGTATACATTTATGAAGTCTATAACTGGTTTCTTTATATTTAGTGTTCTTATACTCCTTCCTTACAGTATTCTTTTGTGTATTAAATAGAGAAGGTGGCTTTAGCATTTTTTCATGCTTTTTGAACAATTAGATCTTGTGAGCATTTATCCTAGAACCTTTTTCCCCAAAAAGTTTGGAAGAAGCACACTATATTACTTAAACATATGCTTACACACTATATTCATTAAAACATTTGTTTGAAAAATTAGTATTTACTTGTTTACACACACTACTTATCAATGAAAAGCAAATCCAGTATTTCCTGTTAATATTCAGGGTTGATTTGAGAATTGGTTTTCTTGCCCATATGGAAGAAACCTACCTATTAGTGTTCATAATAACCTGCTTGATGCTCTTCTTTCTTCCTTCCTTCAGAAAACCAAAGTTTTTGAAAGCTGTTTTTTTTAACTTGTCTCTTTCCTTGTTTATTTTGCAAAGTACAGGTGTAATATTTAATATTTATTATTCTTAGACAGTGGAATAGATATTCTACATAGCTAGCAGAATAAGAGTTGAGTAAGTGCGTAGCTTCTTCAACTCAACCAAATTAAAACTGTCTTGTAGATGCAAAAAACCGTATTTCCTAACAACCTGTTCATCTTTTTCTGTTGATAAGTTGCAGATAAAAGAAATTTCATATTGTGGGCATTTGTGTGTACCTGTGTTTGTCGTATGGTATGAAATACAGACAATACACTGTAACTCACATAACCTACAAAAATATATTCATTGTAGAACTGGAAAAAGGCTTTTAGTTATTACTTGATTTCGCTGTTTATTTCAAGTAAGTGAACTCCAAAACAATAGCAGAAAATGAAGTAGCTTGCATTTGACTTCAAAAAAAATGTCATAGGAATTATAGATTGTAAAAACTTACAGGGTCATTTTGCCAATCCTTCGGTCTGTAGGAGATTTTTCCCTGTGGTATATTAAGGGTTTTATAACTTTCCACAAGATTTTATGAGTTCCCCAGGAGAGGATTTTGGTCTGTTGAGAGAGCTAGATGAGAAGCTCTTTTACTGTATTTTACAGCTGGCAAACCTATCTTTTATTGACAGCTTGCATTGACGCTGGGCTGAGGAACGCAGTGAGGCTGTATGTCTCCATAGATGTTAGAGTTTGGCAGAAGCATTAAATGGGGTAGCTGAAGTTTGATTGTAAAAGCAGGGAAGCTGAAGTTGGAGACTTTTTTTCTCTGCAGCTCCAGTTAGCTATATTAAGAGATGATCTTATTGATGCACAGGGATACTTTTTACAACACTCAGGTTTAACAAGAGGCACTTCAATCAGTCCCCACTGCCATGTAGCACAAAGAATGGGAAGGATTAAATATTTCTGTGGTCATAATTCCAGTACCTGTATTGACAAATATTTACATACACAAACTTGCTCATTTGAAGCAGTATATTTCTATCATGTTGCAAATGCACAACCAAGATGAATATGCATGTACCTTTTGAGAAGGCTTAGTGTCCCTGAATGTAAGCGATTGCTTACTTGAATCAGTGAGCAGGTCAAGATGTCTTCAGGATGAGTGCCAAACTTACTAATTTATTTCAGATATTTGAACAGTTATGTATCATAAACTTACATGTTTCACTCACTTTCTAAAAAGGACATTTATGTAGTAAAGAATTTTCTCCTTTTTTTAATAATTTTGTTTTGCAAATATTTTATTAAGACAATATATTTAAAGAAAATGAAGGAACCTAAAAGTTGTATACAGTACTTACCCGAAGCCTTACCAAAGTTGTTTACACAAGGCATCCTTCTTTTGTGTTCTTTTGACAGTTCCTTAATAACACAGTTCAAATGCAACAATGCAGTCAGAAACTTTCCTACCCTAAAGCTCTCCTTAGAATTAGAGTTGGAAGTTTTGCTGGGTAAATAACAGTGAAAGATATTGCTAAATGGAGCTGACAAGAGTGCATCTGCTGATTGCTTGCCTTAATCAGGTTTCACTTTTTTAAAAGGGTGCATAGGTCTCCCAGGGATACTTTACTCCCACTTTGCATCTGGAACTAGAGTTGATGCTACAAAGGTCTCTCTTCATGTATGGAGATACAGAAGTTGATCAGGGCCAATAAATTTCATGGAGAACATGCATTGAGTGCTTACAAATATCAATTTGCGCTATTTGGCCGAGGATATGAAATTTTAACCTTACATGTAAAAGGAGTACTCCACTTTAGATACAGGGATAACAAATCTTTAATTTTGCAGTTTCCTCTGAATGGCTAAATATGTAGACCCTTATCTTCCTTTCACCAAAGGAACAAAAAAAACCCAAAAATAGTAGAAGAGAGTATATTCTACATCTCACACCAAGATGAAACAGCAGCAGGAATTTCTTGCATACTCTCTCCTTTGATAGTGGTGCCTTTGGCTCTTACCTCTCAAGCATTCCCTCAGATAACTAACAGAAGTAACTCAAACTTAGTATAGTGTTGGTCAGGAACAGAGTCGTGTTCTTCATTTTTGTTAGGTGAATCCTTACTAAATCCTTGCTCTAAGGTATCAAAATTCAAATTGCATTGAATGTTCCTGTAATTATTTTTTCAGCTATGCTGCAAATAACATATGTCAGAACTGAGAAGACAGGAAGTATAATCCATTGTATTCTGTTGGCAAAAACTATACTGTTTATTTCTGCCTGCCTTCTTCGGCCTATCCTGTACACAATAATTTCTTCTTTTAGGAGGTTTAAAAGTTTACCCATTTTATCTTTAATAGAAATTACTACAGCTATACTTTCATTCTTAATTAGTAGAATGCAATATGACTTCTCTTTTTTTGCCTCATTAAATACTCCTATCAACATAACTATGCCAAATATCGACAGTAAATTAGTATTTTTGTTCATAAATCACTGGTAGTTTCATCTGTGTCATTATGCACTTCCCTCCAAATAAATGTTCCAAAAATATTCCACATAGAGATTCTTTTAGCTTTTTATACTTTAAAAGTGAAATTGAAAGTCGTATTTTTAGAGAAATCATTATCTGTGTATGTGCCTTGTTTACCTGTATTTTTTTTCTTAGGAGTTGTATTTTTAGTGATATCTGGTCCGTTATGTTTTTCTGACTAGCTCTGTATATGGAATGATGATCCATCTAATAAAATGAGCAATATTAAACTTTTAGACTTCCAACCAGAACACAGATTTTTGTCTCTTTTACACATGAATGAGTCCATAAGTAATTCTGTAATGGACTGATTAGGAAATAAAGTATCTGAAAGTAATTGTCAGCACATCAGAGCTATTGATGTGGTCTGAATTTGCCATTGTAAGGTACACTGTTGATACAGTCTGCACATTTTGGGGGGGATTCTGCTTTTTTTTTGAGAGAGAAAATTATGTAATAGAATAAAATGTTTGTATAGGATAATCTCATTTCTAGGTGGAATAGGTTTGGAGATGTTGCATTCATTTCACTCAATGTGCATGTCGTGGAAAAGTGAATTCAGTCCTCTAGCAAATTAATGGTTTCTCTTTAGGATAAAGGATATTTCTTTATTATTTTACTTTTCTAGCTTCTTATGTTGGTGTTGGGTTTTTTATACATGGGATCAGTTTATAACACTGTAGGAGTGAAACATTAATTTTCTGCCATTTTGGTAACCCTTAAACCGTACTTAAGTTCTTCATTCCTAAGGGTCTGTAAGTGCCTCGTGGGTTACTCTGTCTATTGCAATAGTCTCCGAAGTTGAATTACTCTGGATGATCTGGTTCCAGACCATGGAAAGGGTGGGAGGTTTTAGTGTAGTGTGAGTGTGACCACACTATTCTTCTGCAATACTCACATCATCACTGAGGGCGTGATTTCAGCAGGAAATTCCTGGCACCAGTAAAACACCTTCTCTTCTGTGTATGTTTGCTGTTTTTGTTATTGTGCTGTTAGTAAATTGTTATTTCAGTTCACTGTCCCTCATTTATTGTCCTTCCTTACCCAAAGGGTGGAGGAAGGAGAATGGCTCATTTGTAGTTCAGTTTCCTTGCTGGGGTTAAAACCAGCACACTGGAATAAATTCAAAGACCGTAGTGTAACATGGAGTTTCTCCAGATATGTTCATTTGGACCATTAGAATTTATATACTCTTTCAAAGCTAGATTATGTAGCGTCTAGAATGGCTTGCTTGTACAGACTCAGACATATCTGAGTGATTGATATTTTAATTGTTTCAGTTGGAAAGAGATTTGATAAAAGATTAAAAGTGTCTGCAGATGTCAGAAGGAATTACCTGAGGCAATTTTTTTTTAATAACCTAAAACTATGTAGAGACCATGTTGAAGCAACCACAGTGGTATTCTACCTTCTTTGATGTTTGCCACCTATATGGCGCCTAAATGCCCTATAAAGTCACATTGGCATTGTGCATGAACTGTTACTCTGTGCTTCACACAAGGAAAAGAATATGTACTCTTTCAGCCCAATGAAAATCAGATTTTCAGTATTTAAAATAAAAACTATTTACCAGAGTTGCAAATTACTTGATGGTATTAAATTCATGCTCTCCTCTCTGTAACACCAATCCACAAGCCATTTCTTTATATCAGAAGTCAGGAATGTTCATTGACACTTTCAGACTGTGTTCACTTTTTTGGATATACCCAGATAGCATTCAGTTTGAAAAGATATTTAATTTCCCCAAAATAACAGAATTAAAATTCATAAGATATGCAGGCATGGAATATATGTAATACCTATTTTGCTTGTAAATCTTAGAGCCACTGTTTATTGGCCAAATCATATGAGCACCAGGGTGAAGATTCCAAGCTTCTCAATTTCTTGGAATGAGTCTTGCTTTCTTTGAAAGACTGCAATTACATAGTAAAATTTGAGAGAGATACTTGAGAAAAAGAAAATTCATTGAAACTACTGAGATGGTGTCTCTAATTAGATACCATTTGAAAAATAACAGCTCTGAAGCTTTCTGCTTTTTACTTACAAGCAAGAATCTATTTTGTATGGTTACTTTCAGTTTTGTCACTGTACTACTACTTAAGCACATATTGCTAGAACTCCAGTTTTAAGTGAGCAGGATTTGATTGCTTGGTTCATGTAGTTTTTGAGGTTTTGGGGTTTTTTTCAACTGCCAACCTGATTAAGACAGTGCTTCATTTCTTTACTTTGTTTCTATTTTAATGCTGATTAGTGGGTTGTTTTTTTTTTTTGTTTGTTTGTTTGGTTGGTTTTTTTTTAAGAGCTCCCATCATGGAGTTGCATTTTGCCTATTATAGTTGTTAGGGTTTGGGAGTTTTTCCTAAGAATAATTTAGAACTAATTGGTTCACAAACACTTCTCTCTCAACTGGAATCTACATTGAAGAAATTCGAGATTTAAAAGTGTAAACCACTCTTATAGGAAATACTTAAGTACATGCAAAATGTTAGGATGTGAGCAGTCCTGTTCATTTCAATATATGCCTTGGGTGCATGGTGAATGTTTATTTAAAGGTTTTCAGGACTGTAAGCTTTAAGATATTCCTTTCATTTTAAGGCGGACATTGACAGTATGCTACCTAATGCAAAGCAGTATCATAAAATGGACATTTGAATTTTTTGAAGTTATATTATAACTTTTAAAACAAACAGTAGATTAAAACCGCAAGAGTTCAGGTTTTTGAGATCTTTAAATTCCTCTGACTGCATTGATCTTTGTTAGCCACTAGTCATCAAAACCTGAATTTTAAGGAAATTGGAAAAGCAATTAATTTTGATTTGAGCAGTTTTCACACCCTCTGAAAATCTCAGATCATCTTAGCTGAAGGCTGATTTACTGAAGCAAAGAATGTCAAAATACACACTAAGTAAGCAAAGTCTTAGTATTTGTTAGTAATTTACAATTTCTTAAAGATTTTTATGCTTTCCTTTAATTTTATGTTTTGTCCTTATATGGTATATTTGGTTGATTTTATTTTTACTCTTTTTTTTTTAACCAGTCTTTCTGTGGAATGCAAGACTTGATTCAAATCTTCTCACATCAGAACCCATTAAGAAATCAATTGTTAATCTTTTGCTAAGTTAAAAGATGCATTCAATTCCTTAAACTGATACCTGAGTAAGTCTCTCTCTGTGAAAGACTTTTATAGAATTAATGTATTTCTAGAGTGAATTTTAGGGGGAATACTTTCTATTGGTAGAATTCAAGTTCCTGTAGAAACTAGAATTTTAAGAACATGAGTTTGAAGCAACAGATACATAGATATGTTAATTGTACAAGTGAAAAGAGTCCAGCACACATTATAAAATTTGCCTTGAAGCATCATGATTGATTCAACAAATTACATGGATATATGTTCCATTTTAATTTTTTAAGCATAATTCCTGTAAGTAACTCAGCAGAACTTAGCAGGCATCCTCACATATGAAAATTCAAGCATGTAGCAGTGCGTTGCTGTATAGCAGACACAAGTCACTAACAATACTCCATGTATAAAAGGCTTAGTGTGCTGAATATTTGCAAGTGGTTAGAAGTAGTGGCACATCCAAATTCTGCATATTTAACATTGTTTGCACATATATACTTTTTGTCAGCCAGCCCTGCTTGGTAGCACAGGGGTCTTAACGTATTCTCAGCATGGCAGATCTCTACCACATTCACTGTGGTATTTGCTGGTACTTTTACACATGGAAAGCACACTATAGTTAGAAGGTAAGTATTCACCACCACTGCAGCATGTATGCAAGCCTGACACATACTGTGCTAGGAGATACCAGCAATTCCCAGTATGCTACCAATTTTTTTTTTCCTAGTGTTACAATATTGATACAAATGAAAATTACAGGGTTGTCTGCACTCTGTCGTATCTAATGATACAAAAATACTTATTTTACGAGATCTTTTTCTTTATAATTATGTAATTGTATTCTAGTGGCACGGTATTTCTTACACATAATGACAGTCATTGTAATAAGGTAGTATTAAGCATTATGAAACTGAGCAAACCAATTCTGTTTTACATTAGTATCATGAAACATAGAGTTCTTGGGGTTTTGGGGTTTTTTTCACATTACCTGGTACCTCTGCACTTTAATTGTTAACTATTATTGCCGTCTTGAGGCCAGTTTTGCTAGTCTCACCTACTTTTATTTTATCATTATTTAAAGGTTTTCATTTTAGCTTTTTCAAATGTTACAGTTCCAAACACTTCATTTATATTTTTGTCTACCTTATCTTTCTGTGGTATCAGTCTCATTCTCCCCATACGTGAAGACTCGCTTGTCTTTATGATAATAAAGATACGAGATACATTTTTAGAGGTCTTTTTTATTATTTCTGTGATGCCCCAAGATTAGCAGTAATTCTTTAAGCCTTTATATTATTAATAGCTCTAATATTGCAAAACAATGTGGAGAAAATTATGTACAGGTATAACTTTCAGAATTAAGCATCTTTGTTTAAAGACAAAGACAGTACTTAAGATATTTTTTAACAACTCGAAACCTGGATATTTCTCCTTTATTGTTTTTATTTTTCTGCCAAAAAGCAAGCTGTAGATCCTATGGCTGGGAATAAATTTACAGCTGCATTTCCCTTCATTGGAAGGTTTGTGTTAGCAAGGCTTCCAACACATAAAACAAGTTAGATTTCAGAATAAACATATGGGTATGAAAGGGCTGAAATTTAAGAGTCTTGCAGCATCAAGCTGGGACTATTTTTCAGTTTTAATAAGCGATGGTGTGGTTTTATTAACCCTCTTTTAAAGTATTAGGAAAGTAGACACTGCATTGCAGTCCCATCTTGAAGCTTAATAAAAGGATTCTTTGTTACTGTTGGAAGACTCCTTTGTCCTAATTTCTTGTGTGGATATTCAGAGTTTAAGTATTACCCTTGGTAGGTGACCTAATGAAAACTTCATTGTTGGTTTTTGAAGAAGGATTTACATAATTTCTTAGGATGTCAACTGCTTTAATTTGGGTTCCTTGCCTATGTAAATGCAAGTGCACTACTGGTGGTAGTGCAACAAACTAACTTACCAAAGAGGTATTTGTAATAGTTTCATAAAATCACTTCTCACAAAGCAAGTTATAATGATATTGCTGAATCAGTATCAAGAAATTCTTCTGGCATGACCATATTTGGTTAGGAATCATGAGGGCTGTGTGAAGAATACCAACTTTTCTTCTCGGACGGTGAGGGAATGGACTACTATTCTGAACTGTTTCCTGCCAGTGGGAGCAGGGAAGAACACCATAGATGGTCAGGGTCACGCCTGAAACGTTGCATTCATGAATGCACTCTATTGTTTTCCTATATTTGACAATGCAGATCAGTAGGATTAAGTAGGACAACTGCAGAGAGTTCTTAAAGTGATGTGAAAGTGGCCAGTCTGAGAAAATTGCTAATTGCAAGAGAACAGTTGGGCAGTTTAAAAGGCTGCTTTGTTTTTCAGTCTGCTCTCTGAGCTTCCAGCCTTCGATGTGCCCCCCTCCCAAAACCAAAATTATTAACTGTTAACTATTTATATGCTTTATAAGCAACTATGAAGAAAAAAATCTGCAGTATCTTCTTTCTCAAATATTGCTAACGCACCTACACTGAAAAGAGTTTATTGCTTTCTTTTTAAAATACTTTCTGACTGGAAGATTAGTCAACAGATGTTTCAAAGGAAAGAAATTGATGCTTTTCCTGGCAGCTAAGCTAGCTTATACTCAGATTTTTAAAGTCACTTGAAAACAGCAAGCAAGTACAAAATTGGCTATATTTTTGACTCGTCTTCCCATCCATTAACACATCAGATATATTAGTAACAGACTTGAAAACAACAAGCTACTCTGAAAGTCAGTGTAGATATCCTGCATTTTTTCACTATGCTATGTCATTAGATTTGAGACACTGCTTTGAAAATTGAGAATGGGAATTGAAAGGTACCAAATAAATAAAACTAATGCAGTGAATGTTGTTTTCCATCTGAGGGAAGACAGTGGCGTTTGATTGTTTTTATCAGTCAGTTTAGATTTTAGAATGTACACATATTACACTTCATTTTCAAGCGAACCATTTCACAACCTGAAACTGCACTTTAAATGCTAGAAAAATTGTTAGGAATTAATTCTGTCTGGGGAGAGGGAGAAGGGGATTATTTGTTAGCAGGGAAGTGACACTTTCTTAAAATATACTTCCATCCATCTAATACTTCAAAACCAAAGGGCTAAATATGACTCAGGAAGAAAAAGTAAAACTTTTAAGATACTAAAAATATTAATTCTGTCTTGAAAAGCTTTGCCTGGTTGATATTTGAAGTGCAACCTATGATCAGTCACAGTAAGGCAATACTGTTTGCTTTTGGATTTACTCCTAGTGGTAAAATATCAACAAAGAGTCTCTTGTTATGATTTCACTGGTACCCTCTACTCCTGACCCCTGTAACAGATTTCTGTTGAAACCACAGGAAATAGAACAATAAGCCTCACATTTAAATATTGCTGTTTACTTAAGCAACAGTTAGTAGGAAATTAGGATATATAATTTTATCTTAGTAATTTTTAATGTTAATTGATGGGGTCTATAATAGATGCAAAATTAATATTTTTTAATCATCTCAAAATGGTTTTTTTACACAAGAGAAAATGGCTGTTTTCAGTTTGATCAAAGAACCTCCTAGTCTGATACACTGTCTCTAAAAGTGGCCAGTCAAAAATGCCTAGGAAAAATAAGAACAGATCAAGCATAAAATGAAACTTTCTGGCATGTGGCAGTCCACAGCTCAGGGATTTCCCAAGCTGAAGCTTATATTTTGAAGGCTTTATTCCATGAATTTCTGATAAGTTTTCAAATCTATCAGTATCAAACCTATCAGATCTTTTGATGAACCTGTATTTTTTCTACTTTTTTTTCCCTTAAGGGATGTTTGTTAATCTTAAGAGAGAAGTAGTTTTAAATTGCACAGCTACTTTCTATCTAATCTTCAATACAAGGGTCATTTTCAACAGATTTTAGAATCTGTAGTCCTAGTGTAAAATATTTTAGTGAAACAAATAAAGTGCTTTTAAAAGGACGCAATAATTTGACACACTGATTCAGTAAGTGGTATTTCCAACGGCCTTGGAACAATGTATTGATACACAGCATGATATGATGATTATTCTTGTTACGTTTGGTAGGATGGGCAGAGATTTTGACCAAAAATCCTGGAAGTAAGGGAATTTAGGGGAATTTATTTTTTACTTTTGAAAACAGAAAGATTTCGTAGATGTAAAAAATATTGAAAGAATTAAATTTTCACAGTATGCAGATAAAGGAAATAACACAGAGCAGGGTGCTAGGAAAAATTGTAATTATACTAGGATTTTTGGAATTGGAAGTATTTCAACAAATTCATTTGTAAAACTTTTCCCCAAGGAACAGAATCACTTTCTACATAATACTCTACCTATGTGAACTTAGTATAACAAAGAAACTTAAGTCAAAATTCTTTAACAAAACCCAAGAAAGATGTTGTATATTTTAATATTGAAAATAATGATTGTAAATGTTATTTGAATGTATAGAATTTTCCCTAAGCACCACCTCTAAATTATGATCACTAATACATTACTACTTCTGGAATGTCTGTGAATACATGTCAAGTGATAAAAGAAAAGAGACAAGCGTAACAAATATTGTCTGTTTCTGCAGATCTCTTGCAAAACAGATACAATTTCAAAAGTAGAATGCAAAAGCAGTGAAAATACAAACCTTCATGCTAATTTATTCTAAAATAGAATTTCGCATGGTAAAAGATTGAAAATTGGTAGATATGTAACCTGTATGTGTTGTTTTGTGTATCAGATATAATTAACTTAAAAATATTAATATCAAAACTGCAATGGAATGTAGACTGAATAATTTATCTCGAGATTACCTAAACTGAAACAAATGTATTTCTTTTTTTGATTCACATCTATATAAGCATTCTTCTTCTAGCTTGAATATTTGGGAGAGAAGAAATGTTAGAAAAAATGCTCTAAATAAAACCAAACCACCAGAAAATCTGGTGGTACTGGTAAGACTTGCCACCACTTCAAACCAGAAGTATTATCATATTGTGCTGTTCTTTTTCAGTAGTGGCTAAAGAAAGAGTCCATATAAAGAAAGTGATGATACAGGAAGATACTGATTTTGCCTCCAATTTGCAGTTATTTTTGCTTCTTGAAAGGATCTCCAAGGGGAAAGTTTTAAAGTAGGGTTTCATAAAAACCCCATCCACACCTTGATGCTTCATTTCATGCAAGATTTTAAAATACCAGTGTTGTCAGCTTTAGGCTCAGGGCATCATATTTATCTCAAAGGAGTGAAAAAGGTGGTCTCAGAATTTTCATGCATTCCATAAGACAGGTGAGGAGCTTAGGGGAGATGACTTGCCAAGTGAGGTTGAGGCAACCAGCTTTTTTAAGTTTCGTGAAAAGAATGCTGGTGAAGCTAGATAATTCCCCATAGTGGCAAACTACAAGGAACAGTGATCACTGTGTGCTCCTTGTAAGAATCAGAAGAGATCACTAGAAAACGCTTCTCCCTTAGAAGGGTGCTGGCCAATTTCTCTACTTTTTATGCATCAAGTATTGAAATGAAAGCAAAAAATAGAAGATTAAATGAGAAAGCACTTTGTGAGACATGAGGCATATGGGAGCCTGCCTCCTCAGAGGAGATTCTGTAGACTACTACATAGAACTGTAAATAGACATTTGATTAAGTTTCTCCAAAAGTGTAGGGATGCTCTTTTCTGGAGAAGTTCCCATCCAAATATCTTTGACTACTCAGTTCATTTCTAGGCTTCTTTGTCAGTCCAGAGAGTGATCTATACGAGTTTGTTTTTTATCTAAAAATAAGGTTCACCTAAACATGTTGCGATGGCATTGTCCCTATAAATGTGAGCATTGATATTTATGAATCTTGTACATAGCAAAGATTATAAGTTTGTGGTTAGCAAGTCAGTATTTAGAGTTTTCATTTTCTTTGCATACTGTTTACACAACGAGGAAACATGTTTTTACAACTATGTGCACTATATATGGTGCTTATTCTACAATTTTCAGGAGCCAGTGTAGTCATTATTTCTCTGTATATTAAAGAACAGTTATAAATATTATATTGAAGAAATGAAGACTGGTTCTTTAGCCACATTCACTGTCAGAGCCAGCATAGCAGTGGTAAAAAGCTTGTATTGATCATTGTGGGTATAATGTTGGTGCTTTTTACCCCTTTTCAGGAACTCACACCCTCAGTCCTATTCAGAGTAAAGCCTCAGAGTGGTGGCAGTGCTGTTCAGCTGCAGGACAGACATAGCTAATACGCTTCCTCATTTGTGTTCTTTCTGATTTCTAGTACAGTTGTTAGACCATTTCTAATGGTTTCTAATTCTGTTGAAATTTTTGTTTTAAATTGCCATTCCATAGGTCATCCATGACAGAAACCATGCAAGGGTAAGGCTAGAAGAGGAAAAGGACATGCATGAGGTTAGTGTAAATCATGCCATGCACAACATGAGTGTATTTTAGTAAACAAGTCCACACCCTGTAATTCTTTGCATTTTTTCAAAGGGGGCAGACAGGTAATGAAAAGAATGAAATTTTAAGCGAAAAAAAATTGCATCTCTGGTTAAAATGCTGTGACATAATTAAATTGCTACACGTTGCCACATGATGTCATGGAGGCCAGAACAATGACTTTAGAAAGGGATTAGTCTAATGCATGTTTTGAGAGTTTATGTGTTAGGGATTGGCAGAAGCTTGAAAGGCATACCAGGGAAGAATGACCATATAAATTCTTCTATATGCATCAATTATTATCCACTGTTTGATGTAGAAATCTGGATAAACTGAGCCTCAATTCAGATCTTTCTGTGTTCATGTGAGAAATATGTGTTAAAAATAGAATAAAAACTTGAGTTCTACTGTACAAGGAAAATTTTCAGGTGCCGCTGTGACAGCTGACACAGCAACATGGACCCTGAAGTGGAGATGAAATGTCTAAAAAGGCAAAGCCCTACCATTCAGATAGTAAAGAAGAAAATTTTCATTTCTTAATTATTCATTGCAGTAATGCTAATGCTGTAATAGTTAAGTGTTAAAAGCCATTGTTAGTCATGGCACAGTCTGCATTTGAAAATTAGATTCTATCATATCCAAAGAAGAAAACTGAAAAACTGTCCAGTAGCTATCAATGTTAAACAGATATTTTCCCTATATTAAACAACAGCAAAAACATGCAAATTTTCATGATACATAAATCAGTGCTAAAATGCTGGATATATGTCTCATTTGGAATAGAAGAGTTAGACAAACTGAATAGTTTCACGCAGTTATTAGAGATGAAGATACCAAAACATAAAGGTTAAGACCAAGAAGTAATCAGATTAAAATTTAGAAAACCTTTTGTGTTCACTGGGGGCATTGCATTTCACATGAGATATTCTGACTGTAGATAAAAAACTACTTAATGCAAGACATATTTGACTTTAACTTCTTTGTTGAGTCATAAAAAAGGCATTCCTATTTTGACCACAAAGCTAGGATTTGACTGTTTTCTGTATCCTAAAAAAGGATGAGAACCTTAGGTACAAATTGGTGTTCTCTGTTAATTTCATGAGCTCACAATAATCACATTGACACGTTTTCAGCAATAGGAATCTGGTTTAGATTTTTGAAATTTTAAGGTGTTTAGAAGGGTTACTGTAGTTTTTGTGTGCTTCAACTGTGTCTGTAAAGCCTGTTATTAGGAATAATTTCAAATGTTCAGAATAGTTGCTGTTTGAAAACTGTCAGAAATAAAGGTTACAGTATGACTTTTTTTTCTCCTTAACTTTCTGATGCTTTTTAACCTTCCTGTCTGTTAAACTAAGAAATATAGTGATCTATTAAGCAATTAGGAAATGGAACTGTAAATGTAATAGGACTATGGTCAATATCTCAAAGACACATGCCCAAACTTTCTGTCTCTGACGAATTGCAGTGGGCCGGAATCATGAACATGTTTTTTAAAACAGATTTCTTTATTTTCAAACTGAGCAAAATGTCAGATCAAAATAGTATTAAATTTTCTCCTGACAGCTACATAGAACTGTAGAATTGTTTAGGTTGAAAAAAACCTTTAATAGCATCAAGTCCAAAATTATCTCAGCACTGCCGTCTTGACCATTAAACTGGGTTTCCAGGTCTACAGTATTTTGAAAGCTTGCAGGAATGGTGATTCTATCATTTGCCTTGACGCACTGTTCCAATGCTTAACCACCCTTCCAATGAAGAATTTTTTCCTTATATCTATTCTAAACCTCCTCTGATGCAAATTGAGACCATTTCCTCTCATCCTATCTTCTTGTTACGTGGTAGAAAAGACTGACACCTCCATCACTCCAATCTCCTTTCAGGCAATTGTAGAGAGCATAAGGTCTCCTGCAAACCTCTTTTTCTCCAGGCTAAATAACCCCAGCTTCCTCACCCACTCCTGAAAACACTTGTGCTCCAGACCATTAAACAGCTTTTTCCCTTCTCTAGAGCTGCTCCAGCACCTGAATGTCCTTCCTGAATTAGGGGCCCAGAACTGGATACAGCAGTTGAGGTGTGGCCTCACCAGTGCTGAGTATGGGAGAAGGATCTGGCCACACTTTTTCTGATACAAGCCAGGGTGCCATTGGCCCTCTTGGCTACTTGGACAGAGCTGCTGTCAAGCAGCAGCACCAGGTCTTTCTCCACTGGATCGCTTTTCCACCACACTCCCCAAATCTGTAGGGCTGCATGGGGGTGGTCTGACCAAGTGCAGGACTTGGTATAACAATAGTAATAGCAACATAGCAAGAAAACCATTTCTATGCAGATTGAGGTTATCTTGTCAAAGACAGAGAGAAATATTCCGTTCTCAATGTTATACTTTGATAAGGATCAAACGAGCTTTGTCATCAATAACATCTTTCTTCACCAAACAAAGTATGGTTTTGAATTGCTATGTTGTTAAAAGTTTCTCTAAGCCATGTCTATGAATTTGTCCAGCATGGAGGAATATTGAGCTTATAGCTGGAGCAGCAAACCTGAGTATTTATTTGGAAACAGTGTCTTGCAAAATCTAGTTTAAATTTGTACTTAAAGGAAATGCTTGGGAACCTTCACTGTTGCTGCCTGATACAAAATCCAAAAATTGTAACTCTGGTATTGCCTATTTTTTCCCATTTCTTTGCTTTTCAGCCTTTATTTTTCAATGGTCCTAAGTTTTCTGTATTTCTCTGTCCCTCTGGAATTCATTAGATCTAGAGTATAAAGGGGGCAGTTTGATGTAAGAATGTTTGTGTTGTTTCCATTTTAAACTGAGATGTCCAATCAACACCTGCAGACTGTGTATGCATTAGTTTACTCTGCATGCTGCCCAGGAAGTATAGTCTAATGATGGTTTTGATTGAGTAAACATTTTCAAGTAAGGTTTTATTGTATATGTTCCCAGTGCAAAAATGAACAAAACAAGTTAATCACCCTGGCACCTCTTTTTTTGAGAAACTAACTTGTTCTGAATTTTATTAAATTCTTTTTCATTCTTTAGATCTCTGCTATTGAGACTGTTCAGAACCACATATACATTTATAGGTAAAGTGGATTATTTTTTGTTATTTTAGCTATAAAGCACTTTTATCTAAAAATAAGGTTCACCTAAACATGTTGCGATGGCATTGTCCCTATAAATGTGAGCATTGATATTTATGAATCTTGTACATAGCGAAGATTATAAGAGTTCTCACCAGGAATGTGGTATAAACTTTTTATAAAACGCTACAAAAAGGTACCCATTCTGTTAGATGAAACCATTTCAAACTTCTTTCATTACTTGAAGACATAACATTGTCTTTACACATCTTTTGAAGGCAGGATTTTTTTAGATAGTTGAAAAAATTCTTCCAAATATTTGAAAAGATCAACTAAAAGAGATGGCTGGTAATAGAACTTCAGGGCAAACCCCAAGAGGGTTTTGATCCACAATCCCTTAAGGTGTTGTACATTTGTGTTTTCATTCATACCAGTGCCTTCAAATACTTTGCAAGTTTGAAATTTTTTTTATTTTTATTTCACACTAAAGGTCTCATTCAGAGAGGCACTGTACAACAGTACATCCTCTTTATGTGGCTCTTCTTGGGAGTCAAGAAATGGTATGGCCTAATGAGGTGCTACATAGGTTATCAACAGGATTGTAGGATGCACATCAATAGCTTTACATCAGAAGCAAACTTGAAAGACTTAAAAGAAAAAAAAATTAGGTGAAGTGTTAGTGCCGTATGATACCATTGTCCGGGGAGAGAAAGTTCAATAATAATACCGAATAAAAAATAACAAATAACAAAAGTAAATTCTTAATGAGGTATTGTGTTATTTCTGTTTCATTTATGTTCACTAAAGAGATGAGTTCATCAATTAAATATTTAGATATTTCTGTAATCTTCAGAGCTAACAAGTATTTTTAAGAAATTTGAAAATAATTCATTTGAAGTAGTGTATGTGACTATTTTCGAAAGACCTAAGGAAAACAGTAACATTTATGAAGAGCAATAAATATAGCTGTAATGTTTTAAATCTTTTGTAATGTGACCATGATCAAGCCAAAAATGTTTACATGTGATAGATGTTGTTTATTGTCACTCTGCATATTCTTCAAAATTATTTCTTTACTTCTGTGAAACATACATCAGTATTTTTGCTTATTTGACACGGACACCTGTGAATTAATTGCAGCTGGTCTGTAACATTGGAATATAATTTTCTGCTGCTTTTAATTAGTCTTTAATACTGTGTATCCTTAAGTGACATATCAATTTAAGATTGAGCTTAGTTTGAAAGCAAATGTGATCTTTTTATAATTAATATATTTTGAGGTAGAGGAAAAAGTAGCAAGGATTACTAAATCATCAGGTTCTTCTTTTAATGTTAAATCTAATCACTCAGCTTTTAGACCTAATACTTGATGAAGTCTTACATTGTAAAATGTATACTGAGGCAGATTGGTTTACAATTAAATGCCTGAGCTGATATAATGAGATATGACATGTTAATGTATAATTTTCACCATATATCTGTCCTCTCTTGCAATTGGAAACTTTTCACTGAATTATTTGATTTTCGAAGTCATGGAAAAATTGAATTTTGAGTATGCAGTTTAGGACAAATCTGATGTTTAAAATGCTGCATCTGAAAATACAGCTATGATGAAAATACAGGGTGGTTTGGTAATAAAATGTATTTGCCTTCTGTCAGAATAGTAGGACTGTGTCTCCACTGATATATCTTTGCAGTTTAGCTGTAGAAGAAAATGAGGTGTACAGCATTAACATGTGAAAAACTTGCAGTACTGAGATCAGATCAAAGCTCTGTCTTGCTCAATATTGTGTTTGGTCAAGTACTAATACCTATGGAATAGGATGGAAACAGACAAGTATGTATTGATAGCTCCATTCCTCCTTCCACTAGGTGTCTGAATCCACTTCCAAATTCACTGTTTTTCTATCAATAGGTCTAATTCATTCACAGTTTAATTTTTTGTGAGATAAAGTTTTTGGTTGTTTTGAGTTGTGTGACCCCCTAACTTCATTTAAAATTCCCTAATATTTTTATTAGAAAAGGCAATGAATTAAGTTTTGCTAGATTACTTTCTTCATATCACACATAAATTTCTAGATAGCCATCACACAGACTCCAGACCTAGAATTTCCAGGCTTACGAGTTCTAGAAGACATAGTCAGTCTGATGCATTTCAGTTACAGGGGGTATATGGTATCTGAATTAGAAATAACCTATGGTAGTGCCTGAGGCCATAAATACTAACTTGAAAATCTTCATGAAATCATAGAATCATAGAAGTAATTTGGGTTGGAAGAGACTTGTAAAAGTCATCTAGTCTAGCCCCCCTAAAACAAGCAGGGTCATTTCAGCTAGATTTCATTGCTCAAAGCCCATCAACCTGGCCTTAAACACTTCTAGGGATGGGCGTCTAACACCTCTCTGCATAACTGGTTCCAATGCCTCACCACCCTCATGGGAAAGTGTTTCTTTCTAATATTGAATATAAATCTGCCTTTTTACAGTTTTAAGCCATTTCCTCCTTGTCCTTCTCATTACAAGCCCTTGTAAAAAGGGCTCTCTCCCCAGCTCTCCTGTAAGCCCACTTTACATACTCGGAGGTTGCCATGAGGTCTCCTGAGAGGCTTCATTTCTCCAGGCCAAACAACCCAAATTCTCTCAGCTTGTCCTCTTAGGTGAAGTGCTCCTTCCCATGGATCATTTTTTACATCTTCCTCTGGATCTGCTTTTGTGTGCTGAGAAGTTCAGAGCTAGATGCAGCATTCCATGTGGTGTCCCACGAGGGCAGAGTAGAGGGGCACAATTACTTCCCTTAACCAGCTCCTTTTGATGCAGCCCAGGATATGATTGGCTTTCTGACAGTGCAAGTGCACACTGCTGGCTCATGTACAGCTTTTCATCCAACAGCAGCCTCAATTCCTTCTCAGCAGGACTGCTCCTCACCCCACTACAGCTAGCTGTGCTGCTTTTCCAGGAGATGTTGAGGTGGTTGAAGTCCTCCAGCAGGAAGAGAGCCTTTGAGCCTGGTGCCTCATGTAGCTGGAGGAGAAAGGCTTCATCAGTAATCATCCTTATCTTGCAGCCTGTGATAGACACCAACCACAAAGTTCCCTTTGTTGCCATTCTCCAATTCTTGCCCAATCTCACATGCACTGTTTTGGTTCAGTTACTTTGCAAAGTATTTCAGCTTGGTTATGTTCACATTCTTATCAGGATTAAAAGAAATTTCTCAAAATAATAACTTCCAGTGAAAGATTTTGTTTTGTAAACCATACTTTGGGAAAAAAAAAAAAAAAAAAGGCTTCAAAGGGAAAATTTTGGGGACCTGGAATAGATTTGGAAGTCTCCCAAGTGGTTTTACATCTAAAGAAAAAAAAAGACACATCTCTGTCCCTCAACTGTACATCAGAACTACCATACATAGGCCCTATAGTATTTATCAAAAAGACAAACTATGACAGGAACAATCAAATTCTGTGCAGAATATTGAATACACAGCTATATTCAGAAGAATTATTGGAATTTTACTTCTATACATATGCATGCATTTTTTAATTGGTATCCATATATAAATATGTAATTTGGATGTTAAATCTTTTTTTAAAATTACCCTTAGAAATTCAGATTTAACTTACAACTGATCATTTCTCATCTATTTATTAAAAAGCCATCCTTGTGAATTTTTTTTAATAGTGCTGTCTTTGAAACATGATATGTCAGGAGAACATATCTAATACCATGCTTTGTCAGTTGTGGAAGTTAACTTCATCCCTGGGCCTTTGAAAGTTTTCTGAACAATGTTTCACACTGCCTTTACATGATAATAGTTCTAAATCTAATAATTTCTTTTGTGATTGATATAAATTACTATTAGGAATATGCTTGTATTTCTAATCTGAAATATCAATAGATTAGACTTGATGATCTCAAAGGTCTTTTCCAACCTAGTTTGTTCTGTGATTCCGTGATTCTGCAATATTTAGGAATGCATATAATAAATTGCCATCAGAGCAAATGAGAGTACTACTAATCATTTGTATATATATATAATTTGATGTAAAAGTTATTACAGCTGTTCCATTGCTGTTTTTATTCATCTTAAGAAGCAAGTCAGTTGTTAGTTTAAGAGTTACGTGTGTTTTGGTTCCATTTCAGTGCAGCTGTACAGCTGAAACAGAAGAAAGGGCTTCTGAGTTGCCGTTCACGGGTTATGATGCTAATCTCACAACTGCCTCTCTAGCTGCACATACTTGTAAACCTCACAGGCTGTAGTAAGAAGAGTAAATTGCAGAAGTTAGAAATCCAGAGAAACCTGGCAGATGTGGTATATGGAATTACAGCAGTCAGATTTTGTTTGAAGGAGAATGTCATCTATTTGAAATATATTTTGCTGTCTGTTGCTCTTTGGTGTGTACCACACAGTAGATACACAGTGTATTTTTTAATAATTGTCTGATAATTTTGATAATCATTTAATAGAAAATTATTAGGTGCAAGTTCACCTAGATCTTAAATAAGTTCCTATCTATAGGAAAAAGTTTTTTAATCTGACTTCATCAACAAAAGGGAAAGAGTCTGATAACCCTGTGTGGTAACACATGGTTGCAAGTGGTTTTGTACTTGGCTAGAAGAACTCACAGCTCATCTCATTGAATACACTGTGAGTTGTATTCTTTGAACTCCCTATGAAGTAATAGAAAGTGTTTCTGTGTAAATCTGTTGTGCATTAAAGGTGTGTGATCCATCACCATATTTACAAATTAAACGCCAGGAAATACCTTGAAAATTATCATCTTCTGAATACACTAGAAAATACAGTTTGGGGTTCTTTTCGATACAAGAAATAGTGATCAAGGTGTATGTGTAGCTGGCTGAAGAATTTAGAGATTTTCTTAATTTCATCATCAATATCTACAGCACGTTGTGAAGGATCTGAATTATTGTGTGCGCAGTAATTATTCAAAATAATTATCTAAAATATTTATGCAAATAAACCTTGGTTTTTATCACCTCTTCAAAATATGGAATTTTCCTTCTGTGCTGGATTACAATTGTCCTGATTCAACGTATGTAAGCACATCTTACCTTTCATTGAATTAAGAAAGACATAGTATTATCAAGCTTCTATGCATATGTTATTTTATTAAAATTAAGAATACATTTTCATGGGTAATATGTAAAATATAAAAAGAAAAAGTAGTTGAAGAAACCATGTAAAATTAAGAAAGTTAATATAAATCTTGTAGTATTTTTCTTAGTATAGAGATGAAATTATGAATTAGCCACAGAGAAATTAAGCTGCATGTATGGTATGGAATTGAACTTAATCATCTCTGTGTAATAAATCGTATAAATCATAGGGACTTTTTTGTATTTTCAGCATTTTGTTCTGTAATTTGTTCTTAACACTACCTTGGTCGTGTATAACCTAGTCATTAGGTTGAAATAGGTACACTGCCAATTTCTTCCTTGGTTGAGGGCTGTAATATATACTCAAGCTGTGAGGAAAAGCAAAAATTAAAACAAAATATAAATGAGACAGATTGAAACACTGAAATGTTTTGGGCCTTAACGCTTAAGTACAGATACGGTATTTGATTCTGTAAAACAGTCTTAAAAATTCTAGTTTTCATTTCATTGAAATGAAAAAACTTTATCTCACAAAAAATTAAAAAGCTCTTCTTGTTCTGACCTGAAATAATTTAATAATATGCACACACATAATAGAGGTGTTTGTTTGTTTGTTTGTTTTTTCTTGAAAGTACTTGTCCTTAAATTTTAGCAAAAGGAAATATTCGTAATGTAGTTGTATGTCTCAGTTTGTACGTGGAATTTTTCTACTTTCAAAATCAGAATTGTAGTGATTAGATATATTTTGCAGTTTACTAACAAATGTGACTATCTGGCTTTTTCCAATTTTTATTCTTTGTTCATAAAAACCAAACAGTTTATACTGCTTTATGGAGAACTGTCTTGCTGCAGCAGTGCACAGAAAGCTCTTTCAGCATCAGCTGTGAAAAAGGAGACTGGAATATCAGATATTTAATAGCTACAATGCAAGAAACAAAGAAAGAAAAACACCACTAGAATGTTAGAGTTCTAGCATAAAATGATCTAAAATGGTGCTTTTTTATTTCCTGTGTTGTGACATTCAAGGGATGTAATACTTGAACTAGATTCTCTGATACTTCTATTGGTTAAATAAATAAATGCATAAAACCTTGATAGAGCTCATGCAAAACTATCACTCTTCTCAGGCTTCTGTATGTAAGAAGCACCCAGGGTGCTTCAAAAATAAAACGTTCTGTGTCAAAATCAAATTCTTTTAATAATCCCCAGTATTTCATCCTGATGCCATCTTTCTGCTGTCTTTAATTCATGAAAGAAAATTTTAACCAGCACAGACTAGTTTAAAATACTCTTTGTACTTAGTTTAGTAATGAGATATTAATTTTCAAATACATACTAGTCAAAAGAAAAGCAGATGTTGAAAATTACTGACTTGGGGTTTTGTTCAAAACTTGTAGTTTTACAGTAAATTGTATCATGAATTGACCTCTTGCATGGATATTGCTGTGCTGAATGAGAACGTTTAACTGAGAGGTAGAGGTTATTCCTCTTAACAGACAACACTGAGTTGGTTGGGAATGGTCATCTGCTGGATGGTAGAAGTGCTCTACAAGAGGAGCTGGATCAATGGGCCAAGAGCAATTGTATGAGATTCAAAAAGGCCAGGTGCCCTAAATTGTGTTTAACCTGGCAAAAAGGAGGCTCAGGGAAGACCTTATCGCTCTCTAAGACTGCCTGAAGTGAGGTTGTAGTGTGATGGGGGTCCGTGTCTTCTCCCAGGTAACAAGTGGCAGGATGAGAAAAAATGTCCTCGAGTTGCACCAGGGAAGGTGGATTGGGTATTAGGATAATATTTTCATAGGAAAGGTTGTAAAGCATTGGGACAAACTGCCCAGGGTAGTGCCGGAGTCATCATCCCTGCAAGTGTTCAAAAAACTGTGGATACAGCACATAAGTTTGAGGGTGAAGGTGGTGGTAGCATTTCTAGGCTGATGGTTGGACTTCATGATCATAAAGGTCTTTTCCAGCCATAAAAGATCTGTGCTTCTAGTGCTGTTAATGCAGGTGATGAGGTGACTTTGGCAGTTAGGCACGCTATTGCCTTCCATCTTCCATTTTCATAAAATTTTTCAGGCACATCTGGTCATGTTTTTATATTCCTTATTTTTTATTGGTTGGGTAAAATACAGTTAAGCACATATTCTTTTTGACAAGCAGCAAAGTAATATTGTAAAGTGAAACACAAACCAATAGACACTAAATCACATTATCACATTATGTGTATCCTGGAATACACAAAGGCCAAGTCCTGAGTTTAAAATAATTTTGTGAAGTAGGATAATGAAGTGGGAATTATGACTGTAGGAGAATGCAACTTTCCCAACTACTGCACTCAGCTAGAATGTAAACTGGAGAGAGAATTCATTCCTGCTGAAAAAGGCCCAGCAATCTATTGAATTTGTTTTTGTTATTACTCCTAAGAAAACTTGGAATTTCAGTTCCAGATCCTATAATAAGAACTGTGGAAACAGAGCAGAATAGTCCAGATCTACAATCCTAAACTCTGATTACAGTAGTTCAGAATAAGGAGAAATTTTTCTAACTTCATGTAAACTTAAAGGTTTAGTATGATGAGATAAAGAGGAAAATGAGCAAACAGTAGTTTGACAGTAGTTTAATACTGTCATTTTGGAATAAGTAAAATATTCCAGACTTTACTAGTTCACAGAGATTAATTACTAGCAAAATTTGTTTACCTTTATATTGTACAAAATCTTAGGTTGCCATAGTTGCTTAGGTAAATTAAAATTAGAATATATGGAAGTATTTTGCAGGTTTCTTAGGGTGCTAGTCTCTCCTCTTTGATGTCTATTTTATCCTAACAGCCCTGCCATGATTTATAAACCTGAAAAAAGAATGTAACCTGCTAGTGTAAAGTATTGGGTCCCTAGAACAAAGAAGAAACTGTAAAATTACATTGTCTTTTTTCCACTCTTGGCATAAAATGTACCACACCACCCCTTACACAATTAACTTCATGATTATTTTTTTTTAAATCGGTATCTATATAAATTTCAGGAAGTTGTAAGGAAAATAAGGGAGCCAAGTGAAGAAACATAATATTAAAAGAAACATGCTGTTAGCTCTAAAGAGCACAGTGGAATAGTCAGAAGAAAATAGTTGATATCTCAGTCTAAATCAACCTCTTGAAGGGATTGAAACCTGATGTAGAAGCATCTGTGATGCCTAATATTGTAAATAGAAATCATGCCTAAAAACATATGTCTGATGCCTTTGAAAAAGAGTCCTTTTAGAGTATCTTTAATATATATTTTTTCTGCTGTTGTCTTCTTTCTTAAGAAAGTTTCTTCTGTCTCAGGAAATGTCATTCTATAAATGGATCTCACTGGTCAGGGTTAGTCTCCAATATTGAAGAATGCATAGGTATTCTAGAGGAGCTTAGTTTGAGTGGTTAGAACATTTGCTCTGAGTCTTCACCTGTGCTATTCATTGCCAGTTATATACATTTATTCTCACATCTGGAACTTAGTTTCTTCCACAGCTTTTGTTTACCACTCTGGACAATGATTATATTCCTTCTCAGATTACATTTGGGAAGGCTAAACAGAATAAATATTTTCAGCCTTTTCAGTTCATAAACACAATGCATACCTTCTGATTGTTTAGTTCATATGTGCATTACTCTTAGAATTTAGTGTTTTTAAATACAATTTAATTTAGTTATATTCTGTTAATGTAATTGACTAACTCATAAAGCACTTCTTGTAAGAACTTTCATGGTTTATACCTGTTGAAAATGAAGAAATTGTGTAAGCGACCTATGCTGATACACCCCATTTTACCTGACTGACTAAGGTTTTACAGAGGGTCCACCTCATTTAAAGAGCTCCACTAGAAATCTTCCTTCTGACTCTGGCCAGATTCTTCTCTATATCATAATTCTTCTCTGCACTCCTATCTTCAACTTAACTTTCTCTGAAGCTAATATCAAATCTATCACATTTCTGGTTTAAAAATAAAAGTATTTAGCTCACTTAGAATTTGTCAGATTGCCGTCACAAAAAACAGTAAATGGCATCTACGAAAATATCCTTTTGGTATGTTTTTTTTCCTCTTATCACATCCTTAAATCTTTTTTACTTCAATATTTGTTTCTTTCATAGTTTGATCCCAAAACTGTAAATAAAAATATAGTAGGTTTCTTAATATATTATAATTATGGAGGTACATGCCACTGAATTACTCTTTAAACAAAGGCCTTCAATGGTTCTGTTTCATGATCCCTACTACATCTGTTGACACTAGAAAAACAAAAATAAAGAAAATTATGTTCTCTAGTCTATAATAATATAGTACCTAGATTTAATATGCTTTATTTAGAAAAATATTTCAGGTTTTGAAATATTGAATAATCTTTCTAGAATGAAAGATTATTTGAAGGAGAAGATTTTGAAAAAGAACCTGATGCCAACCACATGATGTGTGGCAAATGGGTGAGCTGAGGCTCAAGGCTAATCCCACATGCTGCTCCCTGTGCAATGCACACTGAGTCCTATAGATCCATTCATCATGGATCCCAGAACTCTTTCCAACTCTTACAGAGAAAGTTTTGATTCAAACCTCACTCTGTAGATGTTTGTTTCCAGTTATTGCATACAACATAGCGTGAAGTTATGACAAGCACATTACAGTTTTAATGTGTCAATAAATTATATGCTGCCATGTAATCGAGCATATGCATACCTAAAACAAAGTGGCAAACTGAAATGAAAACAAAATAAATGCCAAAATAATGCCAGTGAGCGTCTCTACCATATGTAAACCTGAGCAAGTTATTTTGTGGAAATACTCTAAAAAGAATATCTGTTTACCACAATCTGTGATTGATTTCAACTTGTGCTTGTAACTAATCCACTCATACTGCAGCCAGTCTTATGTACTTAGTGACTAAGCAGTGACTAAGAAGTTTATTTACATTAAAATCTGTTCTATTACCTAAGCCCCTAAACAACATAATAAGCTTGCAGAGTTTTTGAGAAGAGATACAATAGTTCTGCTTTACGTTTATTCTCTGGGTAAAATTTAAAATTTATTTAAAACCAAGAAATTATCTTTCACTCAAATATGAACATTTTGAATATGAACATTAGAATAAAAGAAATATCCAAAGTGATTCAAGAAATAACTGTTAAGAAGCCTAATTTTACAGGGTATATAACATAATAAATGTATGTCCTATGCATCTAGCTGGTGAGTTTATAAGATCTAATGTATTAAACATGCAGTCCTTAAAGCAAATCATATGTTTAAATGCATTATACAGCAAATTCAAGATCAGAACTTATTAATTTTATTCTTTGTTGATTTTCTGGGACTTAAATGTTTTTGTGAAGAAGTTTCTAAACATCTGTCATTTGCTAAATTAATGATGGTTGAATTTCAAGTGTAGTAGCTTCAGGTAATATGAGGTTTAGGAACTGAGATCTAACTTACGTAAAATTTGAATTTACAACCAACTGCTTTTAAAAAATCACTGAAAGCAGTCTATGAGCTATCCATTTTATTTATTAATTGCAACTCAAGAAATACACATATTTCTAAATTCACATGTAAAATTTGGAGTGTTTTCATTTAGTACATTCAGAAATTCTTTATGCTAATATATTTTTTATAAAAATATTAGCATTAGAGTAGAAAATGTGATAATTTTAAAAAATGTTCTATTTTCTCCATAATTTTCTCCAGTCTTAATTCTCTCTGGAAAGGCATTTCAAAATTCATAGTTTTTATTGCAGTCCTATTTACATGAGCATGTAACAAGGAATTCTAAGAATATGCAATAATAAACATGAATTTCTTGCTGATAAGAAGTGCTTGCCTGTCATAACTGTGCCGGTTTCCTGTTCTGTTCTTTAGCACTGGGTTTGACAGATACACTCTGTGCCATCAGTGCCTTGCTCTGAACTGTATAAAGGTAAATCTGCCACAGTAATTTGTTTCAAAAAATCTTCCAATTTTGACTGCACAATGGAATATATCCAGAGGAAAAGATACCACAGTTAATAATATACTTTAAGAACAGCACTGCTTATAAATATAGTTTAAGGCGAAAAATACAGAAATATATTTTTATATTTGTAGATTCCTTCTGTACGTTGTTTTTTGAATTTTGCCGTATTGTGAATATGAGAATGAAGAGCAGTGTAGAGATTGAATGTGCAGGAATCTTTTAGAATTGATTTTTAGCATTTAAAGAACATTTATATAAATGGAGTAGACTTCAGCTAAGTATGACTCAGACTTATAACAGTGTTAATTTGGCATTTTTCAAAGATTGGAAAATTCTGCAGGTAAAATGAAGTGAGTCCATTCTTGGCCCATTCTCAAACTCTTAGATACAGTACAGCAGCAGGAATTAAGGGTCACAGGGCTCCTACACAACTGATAGGGAAGGATTATTCATGAGAGAATGTCAACCCAAAGAAAGCATTAAACACATCAAGATATAATAGGAATGAGTTACGTTGCCACAGACAGGTTTTTCTACAAAGTGTGATCAGTTTTGTCTTTGCTCTTGTGGCAACAAGACCACCAGACTTTCTGTAATCTATATTCGCACCTCCTTCTGAAGAAATGCTTGCACAACGGGTCCTCTTAAAATCATCAGGAAGATTTCAATCAGTTTTCCGTCATATCATTAATAGTTACTTTCAATACTGCAATTTTATACACAAACAGAATTGTCAGAAAAGAAGTAACTTTTCCCTTTCCTACTCTAAACTTATTTGTAAGTTAAACCTAGTAGGATTAGGTGCACAGTAATTATTCTAGGGTCTATTTTATTGATTATCTGTTTTCCTCATTAGCGTCTACTAATATATCATGCGAATAAATGCTAATTTCAATTTTCAAGTACTTCAGAAAATTTCTAATGTTAAAGATTTTTGTGGAGGCCACCATGTTGCCCCCATCCAAGAGGGATAGAAAAAGCAAAGTTCTTCTTCTTTTTTTTTTTTTTTTTTGTGATTACTACCTCATATAGAACACTAAAATCAGTATTGATGTGGGAGATTGAACCTGTTTATAAGGTTACGCTAGCATTTTTAATAGTTCTATTTAAATCTGTACAGCTTGTTGTTTTGTAGGAAATTTCACTGAGGAATTCCTCACTGTTCTCTGTTTTAATCTTTGCTTTATGTCTATCATATAAAGGTTTTTTAATAATTACGGAATATATGATTGAACAGCATAGTCAAGAAGCCACGTATCTGTATTAATCTAAAAAATCAAGACACAGGAATAAAACAGAGGAGCATGCCGGTCTCCAAAAACTTTAAATTCTGATGAATCATAATTTTTTACAGTGTTTGGAAAATTGTCCTAAGATATGCAAATCAGGGTATTTTGGAGAAGAGAGAGAACAGCTGAAATATTCTTCCTTGCTCTTCTTGTTGAAGTCATAGTTGGGTTTATATTCACTTACTCCCTCTTCTGAAATAGCACTACCTCATACCAAATTATCAAGGAAACATCTGCCAACAGTTTTGTCTGCAAAACACTGAGCTACTGGATCAAAACCATATCTTGGAGAGCTTTACTTTGGGTATCCTGATTTTCTGCACAAGTTAGATATTAATTTCTTGGCATATAAGAGGTGTTCGTAAGCAACAAGCGTCATTTGAAGAAATAGATTACTTGCATTAACCTCTTATTTGGCAATGATGTAAAAAGCAATTTTTTTTCTCCACTGAAAAAGGTATCTGAAATCTTCAAAATATGTAAGAACGTACGATATATCTGTATTACATCACTGTCATAGTAGCAGTATATGGGAACAAAGTTTTAATAATTTTTAATTTCTTTTTTATAATAATTTTAGCTTTTAAAATAATTTTAGCTTGGATGAGAAATAGGAATTAATGTGAATTTATTGTATCTTAAATTTACTCTGTTGTAAATATTGTAAGCATTTTTGTTCCCAACTGTTGTAAAAATGATTTCAACTTCTGTTTAGGAAAAAGAAATCAATAAAAGAAGTCAGACATAACAAATGAGAATTTCAGGCGCAGTGACAGTAGATAGACCTGGGTGCCTTATATTCATGCACCTTTCAGTCAAGTAATATGTGTACTGCAGTGGAATAAACTGAAGACACTCTAGCCTCCAAGTAGACTTTGATCACTTTTGTTCATAAATGTGACTCATATTTCAGTAGCCACTTTTTTTCTAAGCTACTGATCTTCCCTAAACTTTACAGTGAGTGCTCAGTGAACTTAAAGGAGCCTTCACTCATTCTGCAAACATTAAATACTCATGCTGGATCACACCGTTTTTTTCTTAAGTATCAGATACTGTCTCTTACAGTTTTTGTTTCTTATGTTGTTTTGTCCAATGTTCTTCATATTCTGCAGAAAAAATGGTGGTGAAAGATGAGTTCCTTTTTGTAATCACGGTGCTTTTATTAATTCAGTTTTCTAGCTGAAATGAAGTTTGAATTTGCCTACATTTTTTTTAATTTAGCGGGTTTTGTTCATTCATCTTTCTTGATGATTACTCATTTGTTTTCTGTCCATTGCATGGCAATTAAAATACTGTATACAATTAAACATGATAAATACACTGTCATAAATCTCCCTAGTTTTCTGAAGGGAAAGCTAAGAAGAGTTCACTTTTTTGTAAAAAGGATACAAGGCATAATAGGAACTGCCTTTTTCTTTGGATTGGTTGTAATGATAAGACTGCAGCCATGTAAACAATACACTGATTGAAATATATGAATAGCCTTGTGGCTGTTGTGCCAGTATGGTGTTGTATTGGTTCTGAGATATGACCATTACTTGTTATGAATTTTGTCCAGATTGGAGCGTAATGGATGGGCTCTGTGCAATCTGCTAAAATTGTATGTTACATGTTCTGGGTGTGAAATCAAGGCATGTGGGAATGTGAGTGTTTCAAACCTGCTGATGTAATATGAGGCAACTGCAGAAAATAGAGAGGGTCAACCTTGGTCCACTATACTCTGTATTGCCTGTTCAGCATGACCTCTAGGATGGGCTGTGCCCTATGCTGCACCCAGGTTTTAAATAAAACAAAAACAGAATCAAAAAAAACTAGGAAAGAAATAATATCTGACTTGAAGAGGTATTACTTGAAGGTGTAGTCAAAGCCCTAGTTTGCTCCTGCTAGATCTGCTTTGTCATTGTCTTTTCCAGTTGAGCTGACTGGGTCCTTTTTCTACCTCTCTGCTAGTCAGAACAGTTGTTGACCCATGCAGAACACATGCTGTGCTTCCCCCTCCAAGGATGAAAAGCAGCTTTGTTAGCTATGTTGTCTCAGGTCTCCCAGAGGCATCATAACTATCAGAGGCAGAGTACTACCCAGAAGATGTGGGAGTAGTGCTTCCTTGCTACACCTTTTTTAGCTTTTTTTTTTTTTTAATGCTACAAGAATTGTAAATAACCTTCCTTAAAACATCTCCATCTCTAGTCTCTCTAGGGAAAAGCTCTAAAAAATACATTTCATATGGTCCTTTATAGCCAGAAATACCAGTTTTAAAAACACAGCATGGAGGAAACAGGTGAAAACTGAATCTTTTTGCTTTCAACAAAGAGGGGTACTGAAAGTCACTCTAAAAGAGATATTAAAAAAAAATTGGTTTAGATTTTAAGCTCTCCAGGAAGTCACCTTAGAGATGACTTTCTGAAACAGTATTGTGTCTCCTACCTCCTTTAAGTTAATTTTGTGTGATAATCCCTGGGATTCAAATCCAGGGAGATAGTTTTTTGTTCTTTTTATGTTCATTTGAAATCATTAAATATATCAGCACTTGCTCTTTTCTTGGCAACATCAAACACATGTATTGTAACTAGTCATTATAGTGTTTCACAGGAATAGTCATCACAGAAAATTATCATTCTATGCATTATCAGATTTTTAAAAATTTACACAATTGTGAATATTTACAGTTAATGAAAGAGGGTTGCCAAAAACCCACAAATACTTCAATAAGTATATTCTTTAATTTTTAGGGGATATATAAATAAGGATTTTGAGAAACCAAGAATACTTTCTGCTTTGTTCATATGTTGATAGCATACTTCTCTTTGCTCTTTCAGTAATTAAGTCTTATGACATTCCAGAAAGCATAAATCCTGCTGAGATGTTTAGGTTTGGTGCAAACTATTGATGTACAAACAAAATGAAAAAAAAAGGAGAAATAAAATAATAAAAAAATATACCCAGAATCATAACAAGCTGTTTTGCTTTCACCTTTGAAAGAAAATTGAACAGTAAAGTAGTATGGCCTACTGAAACTGTTCTAGCCCCGTTCTTAACTAGAACCTCCTTTTGAAATTCATTGCCTTCAATTACATTTTTAAAAGAATTTTAATTATGTGCCTGAAAAGAATAAAGATGCTTCAGGCTCCATTTGTTTATCGTGGAAGGCCTGAAAAAATGAGGACAGAGCTTCCCAGCTCATGCAGGGGTTGCAGAGAGAGAGAGATGACTTTTAATTCGACAAGTTCAGAGAGATTTCTTAGTTTGACGCGCACAGCAGGGGGTCTTTGAGTGCCTGGCAATACTTCAGCATTCTGAGCTTTGAAAGTCTTTCCCTGCAGCAGAAATTGTATCAAAAGCCAGTGATAATATTCCCTGCAAGGTAAAGGACCCTATTGAAGATTTCTAGAGCTGTTTATTTATTCATCACAGTTTTTTCTTTTAGGACGTATAAGACGTATAGGTAAAAATTCACACGGATGCTAAGAAAATGAAATAAATTTTAAAAAAAATATGGAAACCTTTCATTAATCCTTCAATTTTCCCTTAAGTTTTCTGTAGGCTACATTCACCTATAAAATTTCCTGTCATTTCCTGACATGTATTCTGCATACAATCTTCAAATCTCAGCTTTTCTTCCTTTTACCAGAGTTATAATTTTTGTCTGCCTTCTACCACCAGCTGAGCACATAAGATGTTTATGGCCATTTTTTTCCACTAAACCGTTAAAGTGATTGATTAATTTTATGAAGAATATTTGATTTCATAGGGGTCTTTTTAAATCTTATTTTTAAAGTAGATTTGAGATAGCTATTTCAAAGCCAAGATTAAAGTGTCGTTTATATTCCAGAGATCAGACTTTTAATGTTTTGACATTGCACTTATTTGAAAAGTATACTTATGTTTTTATTTCTGGTTTTGTTTTGTTTTGTTTCTGCAGCAGAGCTGGGACTGTGAGACTCCGCCAACCTTTCCCTTGTGTAATGTCAATGTCGGCTATCACTTTGGCAGAATCACCCAGCTCAGTGAAGACAGAAAACCCCTCCTTTCCTCCTGTTTTTTCATCTGCTGGTGGCATTCCAAGTGACCTTCCCTCATAAATATTGGTGAGTGACCACATGGGGAAAGCAGTTCCTTCGTGCAAAGAAACTTGTTTCAAAAAGCTGTGTTGACCTGAGGGGTTTCTATTTTCTCAAAGTTTCAGAAAACCCCACCTATGCAGGTGTTGCTTGTGGGGGTTTTTCACGTCTTTAAATAGTAACTTGAGTTATTTAACATCATTTATTTCTCTTATATTTCTTTCATTTATAAGCATTTATAGAACTTATAGCATTTATATATGTGCTAACTACTCAAACTGTAAGAACCAGCTTTTCAAAATACTGTTTCATAGAGAGAAATATTTCCTGAGAGCACACAAGATTTCTTCTCTCTTCCTCTTACTTCCTCATGGTTAGGAGGTCTGGAATGCTATAAATTTATCATAACACCTGAAATACAGCAAGATGAAAGTTTCCCAAGTGTAGGAATTAAGGAAGATAATTAGAGGCTTTGTTCTGGGACCTTTCTGGTTTGGGAAGTATGCCTAGAGTGAAATCACAGCACTGCAGAAATTCTGATACCTTCAGGGCAGTCCAGGGATGATGTCATAACTTCAGTAGTTCCATGAAGCTAAGTTACATAGTTCAGCACTGAAAAAACTTTTCAGGTCATTTGAGGCTATCACAGCAGATTTACCCTGCTTGAGATTAAGAGATTTTCAGTCTTAAAACCAGATGTGTAGATAGCGAAATAGTCACCCATGGCTCAGAAATATTTACAGTATCATAAAATGTAAGAGTATAAAGTACAGGAACAGATACAAAAAATATTTAACCTTGCTTGGAACAGTTGGAAGCTGTAAATAAATGCAAGATCTAAGACTGCAAATTATTTAACTGTTGGTTACACGTATTGCAACTAAGACATGAACAAGAAAAGTCGCTTAGCTGTCATTCAGTATTTACCATTTATTGCAATTATCTCCTATTCAGAGAACAGTGATGTGTCATTTATATGATAAGGTTTCTTTTTTTTTCCTTAACCATATGGGTAGTTGAAATATGTCAGCTTAAAGGACCAGAGCATCTTCAAAAGAAATATTAATTGGAACATTATGGCATCAGCCTAATAAAACAATGCCTTTTGATTAATGAAACATTTTCAGGAAAAGGAAGGGCTGGCTTACCTACTCTATCTGTCTCTCTGCTTAAAGAGTGAACAGTGGTGCTATTTTTAAGTTCCTCAGGTACGTGTAAGAATTGTCCCTAATTTCTATGACTATTTGTAATCAGAGGACAGAATGAAGAGAAATAAGAGGGGAAGAAATGAGTAGAATTCCATAAATGTGTATGCTCTGTCAATGTTCTTTCTTTGTTTCTGTATCAAGTATGTGATGGAGTTGTGGCTACTTAGTAATTTGGGGGTTTGCATTTGGGTGAGGGTACAAAGGTAAGTCAGTATCAGGACTGGTTTTGAGGATTCATGTAAATCTCTTAGGACTGAAGTAGGTCTTCAGTCTTGGATGGGATCAGAGTAATAAAAGTTTCAAAAAAGAAATGTACAAATATACTTTCTACAGCTTTTTGCCTAGTGGCCTAGCATTGTGGTACTCAAACCCACATAAAATTTAGTTCAGTCAGGTATGATGGTAAGGTTGCCTACCATTGAAAACATGAAGCAATGAGAGCATTCATCTTTTGAGAAAGACCTTCCTTAACTGTGCTTCCATTTTGAACTTCTCAGTTAACTCATTTTTTATATCTTTAGAGGATGTTTTATTGATTTACATTAGCTTTATGGAATAACTTGCTGTTTGATCATATTATAATATTTAGCATATGTAGCTGCTTTCTTTTAAAATGGACAGGAGAGAACTATACACTGTCCAACAATTTAGGATCCTGATTTTCTTCTTCTTTCCATGCCAGATTCCAAGTATAGGCATGCAGTTCACAGCTCATTATTTTAAGTTATAATGACATTTTTTTGAAATCTTGCAAGAGCAGCTGGTATACTAATAACAGGTAATTGGGTGATCATAAGTTCTGTTAGTACCACAGCAACTGTTTTATCCTCACTAAGAGAGTGAAGCAGCTTTTTAGAAGTTTGGATGTTACCAGAAAGGATCAAATATAATCATTACCATTTTTGAGTACATAACATATCTGTTAGATCAAAAAAAGTGGCTTTTTTACTTTTAACTACATCCATGTTAAAAAGAAGTGACCAAGGATATCAATACCTTGAAAATATTATATTTTCCTGTTTTAATTTCTTTTTTATACAACCATGTGCTTCAGTGCAATCTACCAGATGGTTCTTGATGCAGTAATTTGCTGTCTCTATTGCATTTTGCACATATTTGATATTTTGTTCAAATTTGACATTTTACAAAGGGTAAATGGGCTTAATTAAAAAAAAAAAAGATAGGCATGCATTGATAAATATATTAAATCTTGTATAAATATAAATATATGTGAAGAAAGTGGGATTAAACACATTTTGGTTTTAACTATTGTGTCATCGTGGGGTTAATCCACCACTGATTATTTTATAGGTTTTTCTTAAGATTTCAACAGTTTAGGAGGAGTTCAGTAAAAAATCCAGTATAAGTTCTAATGCAGTACTTTTATAGGCAAGTTTACCCCTTTTTTCAAGCCTGTAGCTCTGAACCTTTATGAAGATACTTCCATGCAACTAGGTTCAAATATCCATTGAATGTGCACAGTGCATTAACTTCCAGAAATATAAACTGTAATTATTCGTAAATAGTGTTCCTCTCCTGTAAGTAAATTATTTACTGTAAAACAATGCATATTTTTCTTTCAGTTTATATGGGGTGGAGTTTTGGGGGGGTTTATTGGTGTTTTGGAGGGGATTTTTATCCTTGTATCTAAATTCTTAGGAATCTGATGAAACTGGGATCATAGAAAAATTGTAGTCTGCCAACTAGCAGAAAATGATGCTTAAGGAGGTAAAACTAATAAAGCCAGCTCTCCTCTGGAAATCTTATTTTCTTTGTACTCTAAGGTCACCAATTTCAACTACAATCCTCATTTCCCTATTCCCCTTATTACCCTCTTTGCCTGAGAAACAATAGAGCTGTGCTTAGTCTGCAGCTCCCTGAATGCTGAGTAGCCCAGCCATCTCCTCTCCACATTCCTGTCCCTGGGGATATTCATTTAGATCTCCATCCCTGAAACTTGTAAGGGTCTTAATTATCTTTAAGACCTCCTTTTTTTTTCTCTGATTTGCTTAACACTTGCCAACCACCCAGCTAAAAAACAGCTAAGTGAAGGGAGATTGGACATACATACAGACAACAGGTAAGGCTAAAATATGCAGGCATTTAAAAAGATACAAGAAATAGCTGGGATCCCCATGCTAGAGAGATTGGGATTAAGAGACAGCTCAATGAAAAAAAAGTTTACACAAATGTTTGGGGTTTTTAAATTAAACATCAAGTTTTTGTGAACAATACTGTGATTTTTATTTCCTTTTTAGGTATTTTGTTTGTTCAAATAGCAGATAAAATAAAATTATTCTCTCTGTCTAAAGTTTTTAAATTAAAAAATATGTTAAAGTGAATTACTGAGGTTTACTTGAGATTTTATAGTGATTATTTAGCTAGGTTGTCCCAAATGCCCATATGCAAGTTGAATTAACCAATAAGAATTGAGAAGACTTTCATGATTGTTTACATGAAATATAAAGAGATTAAAGAAATGAATAAATAACTCAGAATCATAAAATATAAAATCCCAAAAATACTGGTAAATACTTGAATAACATCTGGAATTCCTCAAACATGTCATAAAAATTAATTTTAGCACATTGCTAACGAAACAGAAGAAATTATATGAACACATGAAAATCATGAACATAAGTTATTTCTTTTCTAAGGTAAATATATTTTTGATTATATTATTTCTTTGGGTACTTAAAGGAAAACTTTAAAATCTGAATGGTGTTTTTATTTTCTCTGTGGAAGTGTGAGGAAATCTAAGTTTACTCCTGTGTAAAGGAAGTAAATGAGAGAGCTCTGAAGAGATGCCAAAAGCCTTTTGAGTGACAGCATTGAGGAAGCACAAGCTATTCATGTGGTAATACTTTTCAGGTAATTCGGTGGCTGTCTAATCTGCTATTCAAACATCCAGGTCAAAGTTATTATGCACATATTCCTGTTACTTGGCTACAATTACACAGCAAAGTTAAAATAAAGTCATCGTTATTCAGATGACTTTTTGCAAGAGGAGGGGAAAAAATATTTCATAAATTTTTCAGTTGTTTGTTTCTTTTTGCTTTGTATTTTACGTTAAAAGAAATGCATTCTTATTTTAATTTTAGCTCAGACTAGGTCCATTTTTAACTAAAGATTTGTCCTGATGAAACTGTGAATTTTATGATTTTATGGTGACTTTAATAAGAGATATGTGTATGAGTACCACAGAGAATGATGACATCACTTGAGTTTCAAGCATCTGCTATTTGGACTGTCACCAACCTCTGTATTATGTGCTGTGAACTGAGTGACAAGTTTCAGTGTAAAATGCTAAAAGGAGTCATGCCCTAAGTGTGGGGATAAGAGATGGCCACAAATCTCAGTTTTGGACCAAAAGGCATCTTTGTCAGAGCAGGAGTTGCAGCTGATGAGAAGTCGAGTAAATGTGAGAAGATTCACAAGGTCGAGGGTGCCCATATGAATAACTAAAGCTGTAGCTCAGTTGCCTTTGATAGCCTTAGAATTCTGTCTGTGCTGTGTCACTCTGTGTGTCTCTGGTGGCAGCATTGGCTGTCCCACCATGGGCACCATGAGGGAATCAAGCTTCTGAACAAGTTCCATTTAGACACACAGTCTAGACACCATTCTTAAAGAAGTCTCCTCTGTTCATCACTAATGTTGAGAAACTTTAGAAAATGAAAGGGAATAGAAGGATCAGAGGGAACACAACTGAAACCTTGTGGTTAGTACAGTCTCCATAGAGAAGAATGGAGAGGTCCCAGTGTCAGTTTTATGGGCTGCTCATGCATTTTTTACTGAATAGTCGTTGGAAAAAGACCTTTCAACTTCAGAGATTGACTTTTGTAACAGAGAAAATATTGACTTAAGGAAGGTTACCTAAATAACATAAAATAGAATTAAGATTTCATTTGGTTTTGTATGTTATAGATACAAACCTTTGGAAGCAAATACACTTTTTAAACCTTTTTTAAAGGGGACTTTTGTGGTTTTTTTTAGTTTTGGGGTTTTTTTTAAACTTTACTGGTAAGGAAAAAAATATATTTTCTATATCCTACAGTGCACCTCTCTTCACATGAATCCAGGGATTCATGTCAGAGACATGAATCATTCAATTAGGGCTTTTTTTCTTCAGTACTCAATCTCTTTCTGTCAGTTATACAGCTTATCTATTCATGATTTTCTGTTTGCTTCACAAAATTATGATTAAAAGACATTCTGGCCCTTTGATTGTGTAAGACTTAGTTAAGAAACTTTACATGTAGATTATCAAAGTGATCTGACAATAATCAGAATTACTGTGAAGTAATTTGATTTCTGTGACTCTTTGGTGTAAATGGTACTCTGATTTTGAATACATGCTAGTTATCCATAACAAACACCAAAAAAAACCCCGTGAAAAATTAGAATACAATTAATAGGCAAAAAGGAGGAATTTAGGCCATGGAGTTGCAGGGGTTTTTCAGTACTAGTTGTTGCTTTTATTCTTCATAACTTTTTAGTTGTTGCTTTTATTCTTCATAACTTTTGAGTGACATAGCCATTGCACTACTGTTAAAGCAAAATGAATGGAGCATCAGTTTGTGCTTGGTCTTTTGAATCATCAGTGAGCTGTGACCAACTGACAGCAACCAGCAACCAAACTGAAGGTTTGCCAGCCAGCTACATCTGCATTAATGAGTTTCTTGTACAGCTAAATATCCAAGCAGTCTAAAGCAGACAAGAGATGAAGATACTTAAAAACAATTACATTTTTCTTCTAGTGTCTGACTTCAGCCACTTGCAAGGTTTTCATGGTTTACAGTTTTATTCATCTCTGTCTCTTTTAGACTGTACACAATTGTGTTACCACATTTTTCAGTCCTAGCTCAGGAACTGAATATAAGATGTGCTAAAGCAACATTAGCACTTAGAAATATAAAGAACTAAATCATCAAGGTCTTCTTCTCTTATGTGTCCACAGCAATATATGCTAATAAATTTTCCCCCCCGCTAATTTAAAGCATGAATTTAGGCATATCTGGAAATCTGATTTGCCCTCAATCAAATTCTCTATTCTGCTAATGCTAGATTTCACTTCTTTCCAGTGCAATTCAGTTTATGTGTGCTTGCACAGACTCTGTGGGCCAGAATAAAAGGCATATTCAGATAGACACAACAGGAGCCAGATTCTATCTTCATGGCCAAGTGATGGGACAAGGGCTAATGGCTTTAAACTTAAAGAGGTTAGGTTTAGATTAGATATTAGGATGAAATTCTTTACTGTGAGGGTGGTGAGGCATTGGATCTTTAAGGTCCTTGTGGTTATGGACTCCACATCCCTGGAGGTCAAGGCCAGTCTGGATTAGTCTTGTGGGAAGTGTCCCTGTTCGTGGCAGGGGGGTTGAACAAGATGATCTTTAAGGTCCTTTCCAATCCAAACTTATTTATATACCTTAGAAAAATAAAGAAAATTACTGTTTCCATCTCAGTTAATTTTTAAATATACTCATATGCCAGGTCCATAAAAATTCAAAATTCATTCATACTGAAGATCTTTATTATATTAGCGAAGAAAACTCATACTTTTGCTGATGGGGTCTAATCAGAACCATATAAGGCTATAGACATACTTCATGATTTATTATTTTCTTATGTCAATATTAATTGTGATTTTTAATACATAATTGATTTCTGTGTAAGCATGAAATTCTGAAATTAAATGTACGTATCAGTAAAAAAAAAAGTAGAGAAATTAAATAAATAATTTTATGTCTTCAGGGCTGAATAAGCTATCAATCTGGTTTAAAATTTTAAAACCTGAATATGGCAAATTTGAACATGATTTTGAACACTGAGGAACCTATGGTTTATTTGTTTTCAGATTTGAAAATTCGCCTAGCTCTGTGAAAAGTCTCAAAACCATTGCCACGTTTTTGCCTCAGATGATACATTAGTCAATGTTGCATTCATAGCAAACGAAGGTCCCAGTCTAATTCCTAAAAACTTCCATGCAGGCAAAGTATTTTTCCATTTGTGGGTGGTTATAAAGGCAAAGCCTTTGCTCTGTTGAGAGGTCCCCTCACTGCATTAGGGCAGAGTCGGACCAGGGGAATACTGAGGTCAAAGTAGCTTCAGGCATTTGATAAATGCTAACTTACCAGCAGCTCAACACTTGGAGGATGTAATTTCCCATCCAAGTGTTTCTTTACTTTCTAACAAGAGAGAAACTGGATTCAAATAAATACACATTTTTTTCCAACTAAAAAAAATAATAGAAAGACCCACCAAAAAAAAAAAATTCCGTGAAAACTCCATGAATGTTTTATTTAACTGACAAGTTCTAACTGTTTCCTTTAAAAAAGAAATTAGCTGCTAATATCCTGGGAAATATTTCTGCTAAAGGTCATATTAAACAAAAGTCAAATCTAGAATATCTGAGAAGTCTGGAGAAGATGTTTAATGCAAATTTTTTGTGGAAAAAAAGAGGGGTGTCATTGCAGGTCATCTCTGAATATTCTTGTTGGGGTTTCTCTGTTGGATATGCAATCTCAGCTAAATGTTTTGAAGAGGAGGAATCAAATAAATTGCCCTATTTTGGGTCTTTCTCATCTGTATACGGTTGTGCAGCTCTAGTAGACCTGAAAATTGCCCAGAGACAAACTTAAAAAATAGCGTGCTTTTGAGGCAGAAAATTGCTTTTCTGCAGCATGGTCTAAGGGACAGGATGTGACAGGAGGACAAGGAGTTGTCACTATGTAGTGATATTGTAAGGCATATCTTACATAACAAAAAGGATCATTTGTCTCTTTATTTCTTTCATTTTAAACTAGAAGAGATTTAATTGAAACAGTTGGAGGTATCATCCCTAAACCAAGAACAAGCCATTACAATTTACAATTAAAACTGAAAGTTCCTCCCTTAACCCAGTTGTAATAGCTATTCATTGCAGAGTGCATGTGGGATAGATGCCTGTCCACTATTTCAGAAGCCTTATTCTCAAAAGGAAAAAGGAAAAAAAACACCACACCTCATTGTACATGCGTGTCAAATATTAGCGTGATTCTTGTAGTATAATAAGAAAAGAAAGTGGTTTGTGCTTTTGATTAGCCTCTTGATGTTTCAGAGTGGTTTTGTATGGCTTAATTTTCCTTTTTATGGCAGTTTCTACATATAAAACAAAATGAGGAAAGGAGGGGAGGGGGAAAGAAATGTGCCATTTATATACCTAGGATATGAGGCCTCCTTTGGGCCCATTATACATTAATGGGTCAGCTGAGATTTATTAGGATATGTATATTAATCTTTATACACACTCACATACTATAATTGTTCCTTTGGTGCTATAATGTGATTAGCTGTGAATTTGTGCAATATTAACAATAATATGGATTTCCATATTACAGAACAGTAATAACAAATGGTTATTAAAAATGCATGTAAAGTATGGGATGTGAAACCACTTCTAAATTCTCAGTAATCTGATTATGTTCCGTTGTTTTTAAATACCAAAATGGTTAAGTCTTCACTGTAAAGTAAAATCTAGTTTTTGAAAAAATCAAAAATTTTATGTTACACAGAAGTGAAAAAATTAATCTAAGGCTGTCTTGGAGAAAAATTAAGTGTCCTTTTCTCATGGACAACTGAGATGTAGATTTTTTCATTACTATTATTTGAATATGCAGCAAAAATAGAATATAGAAAGTAACAATAAAATCAGAATTGATACCTCTTTACATCAAAACTGAAGGGACCTGTTTTCCTCACCTCTGTAATCATATGATAATAATTCGACATATAAGTTTCATCATCCATCACGATAATTTTGTGCTTTAAAGATATAGGAGGTATATAGAAAAGAGGAACTATTAATTTTAAATTTGTGAAGCTAACTTTTTATAATTATTTTTCTTAAGCTAATTATTTTTTAATTTTTTTTAAATGGTAAAAAATAGAGCAGCCAGAGGGTTGTAAACCCTCACCTGTTTCTCTCCTTTTGTTTTGTGATTGAATATGACAGCTGCTTATAGCACGGTCCTCGTACCACCAAGGGAGTTGGTTCAATCCCTGTAGGAGCCATTCACTCAGGAGTTGAACTCCATGACTCTTATGTGTCCCTTACAAATCAGAACGTTTTGTGATCTGTGGTCTAGAAGTTCCTGGACTTGGCTTTGAGAGAAACAGAGAATGAACATTGAGAGCTTCTTCTATTCTCCTCATAGAATACATACTCTTTCCCCAAAAAGTTGGAAGCTTTACTCTCAAGTTATTTTCATAAGGTAGTGATACTTCTTGAGAAAAGGGTTTTTTACCCTCCCTTCATGACCCCGTAGAGGGAAGGCATCTTCTTTGATGCCTCTTTCCTGAATCATAAATTCCTATCTGTACCTCATGTGTATCTGTGGGAATACAAGAAATTTCTTTATTGTAACTTTCACCATTTGCCATGTAGACTAAAGATTCAGTCTTTGATGATTTCCAAAAGTCTTACTATAATCACAGTTCCCACTTTTCTTTCACCTGATCTACATTTTAAGATGTATTAATACATTGTATTGTGTAAAATATGACCATAATGACTCATTTTTGTGTTTGTCTTTTAGAAATGCTCCTTTCCCAGCTTCAATATTTTTTGCTCCTACAGGCCCCAAATTTCCTGATAGGATGTGCTCTTGATAAACACAAGGTAAAACAGGGATTTTTTGTTATGCACTTAAAAGGTGTTCTTTGGACTTCTTTATTTTTGTCCTTTTTTCTTTTTCTTATTTTTGTCTTTTTTTTTTAAATAAAATTTCCATTTCACCATGTTTCCACTGTATCCTCCAATATTCAAAAATCCTACCAAATAAGCCATGATAAGTGAGTTAGATGTAGGATTTCTAGCTGTTTTATTTTTATACAAACTGTAGAAAAAAACCTACCTACCTTACTTCTGCTCATGGTATGCAATTTAAGTAGCGGGACTTTGGTCATGCATTTTACATGAAGATGATGAGTATTCCATTGTATTCAAATGCTTGTGGAATTGCTGTAAAATGACATACAGCAGGTGGGCCAGTGTCATTTGTGAAAGTCTCTCTGAGCTGCAACTTGAGCTGCTGCTATTTCTCACTGCCATACCGTACAGCTTCAAGGCATCTACTCTCCTCTTGCTTAGCTGCTGTTTTGGGTTTTTTTTGTTTGTTTTTTTTTTTTTCTGTAAATCGTTTCTTTATTTTCAGTTCTTGTTTGTTCCATTTTTTGCTCTGCTTACTAATTTGTGACTGCAAAAGGAAACAAGTAAAAGGTGACCATTACAAGTGTAGTTCTCTGCAGTGTAGTTTCAACAAGGGCAGGGGTAGTCCATGGCTTCTATTCAAAGTGCCTTCTCTCATGCTTGATTGGACTTGAAGGATTTTCCTCTGTCTTTGGGGTAACCTAATTAGATGATTTTGTATTTTAGCATGTCACAGCTGAAGCTGTTGTAGTTTAGCTATAGCTGTTGCAAAGTCCCCCTTAATTTTTTACAGTGCTTTCTCATAAATTTAATGGCGACTTTGGGAATGTGTATTGTCAGGTACTAAATGAATATTGTCACTTACTTAACATTGTGGATTAAAAGCTAATACTACAAATTCATTTAAACTGTAAGAATAAGTATATATATTCATTAAAATATATTGGAGAAATAGCTTAAGAGCATTTCAAGCTGTTTCCATAACTGACATATTTAGTGTTTGAAAAAAGCCCCTAACATTATATGTAATGAAATTAAATAACCTGCTTTTTTGATTTCTGAACAAATTTTCACTCTCTGTTTTATTTAAATTTTCAGTTATATAATCTGTAGATCTTTTTGTAATCATTCACATAGTGTTTTAAATAAAATTAAGTAGAAGATTAGAATGCCTTATATTGGAACATCAATTACCCAGTTATATTTGTGTCATCCTCTTCTGTTCAACTGTGAAATTTTAAACTAAAGTATTCTTTCAAAAACTTTGGAACTTACATTTCCAGAAGCTAGAAATTGTTATTTTCGACTGCCTTGGGTAGTTTTGTGGCTTCAACTGAATGAACACCATTAGTTTTGATTCCGTTCTTTGCTATCTATAAATGTCTTATAGTCTTTATGAAATTGTTAAACTGGTCATAGTACCTCTGAAATTAAGCCATTTTCTTTTCCCTGGATAGGAACACACTGAAGGCTTTGTGAGCAGTGCAGGATGCATCAGCTTAATTCTTCAGTGAAAATCCACTTCTTCTTACTTACCCTTATACAGCAATTTCAGTAGGAATGTTTTTACATGACTGATCTTTGATTTTGAACAGTTTATTAATCTTAACTTCTATTATATTTCATAGGCATTTTCATTATAATAGTAAGTGTAATATAATATTACACTATCATATTTTGAAAGTACCTCCTTGTCTCCTGAGAAATTTATTTCCCAGTGTTGTAGCTGGCTTTTTGTCTGCTGAGTAGCCATTTCCCAGGAAAGGGAAGTGACATTTTTGAATTATCTGGAAAAAATTGCTTAGAAATGTCCATTCACTATTAGAGACCATACTCAGCTGGTTCTTCTTTAACGGTACTTCACTGTCTTACAGTGTGGTTAGTAATTCAGGACTTCCTTTAACATTAAACATTTTCAAGGTAGTGGGGTACGTGTTATGGTGTGTTCTTCTTCAACATGTTCCACAGATCTCTGCTGATTATCTAACATGACTTTGAGTATTGTTTTATGTATCTCATTCTGGTGCAGCTGCTCAGGACATGTCAGTCCAGAAGAGTGGGACTTAAGCTTTAAGCTAAAGTGGCCTTAAGATACTGGACTTAAAGATACTCCATTTTCTCTGAGCTCAGAACACTTTGGCACACCACTTATGCTTGGAAAATAGAATTGATCTTTTAATGCTATTTACTGTGTGTGAGGACTTAAATGTTTTACACAGAACCTTTGGAATAACAGAGCCATGTTCAGTCACTACTAAAATTCACAGCAGTCCCCTTACTGATGCTAAGTTAGTGACATAATGTATACAACAATCACCTTTTAAAATGTGTGAACTTTCTTTGATGACAAAATTGCAGCATCTTAGTATTCTTAACAATACTGTAAAATAGTCAAAGTCATCTAAAACACAGCTGGAAAATTCCTATGCATTATTTGTATAGTAATTTAATTTGAAAATGTGACTTCTCTTGTTTCATAAAATAATGATAATTTTTAAATTTTCAGAATGCACTGCAGATGTTGAAGTGCCTGATTGAGTTCAAGAGAGGTTAAAATTAAGCCATGCACTGAAAATTAATGTTTATCTCTGATTTTTAGATGTGCGGTTGTGACTGTATGTAGCAAATTAATCAAACTGCAACTGTTCTGCTGCAGAACTTAGGTCTGATACTTGTACAGCTTAGGCAGAGAGGAGAGGGAAAAGGGTAAAAAAACCTGAGTATATAAGTACATAAATATTTCCATTAAGCAAATCTAAAGCATTGCATCTTATAATTCAGAAGGTACCTTGTCATGCTGTGTAGGAGAATAATTTTTGTTTTCTTTATCTGCCCTGCTTGTTCTTTCTCCACTTCTCTTTTTTCTTTGTCTTAAATTACTTTGTTTTAAAAACATTGACAGTTGCTGACTACTACAATAATAGGAGGAAGTTAATTCTATGCTTCTAATGGACCAGATTTTCTGAAGCAGTGATCTGTCCCAGTTCACAATACAGATTTAGGATAAATAACTTTCAGGAGACAATTGCACATTAAAAGTAACATTAAAATAATCAGTGCCTTTCATGAATTAATTTGCTTTCAACAGAAATAATTTGAGATCTCTATCAAGACAGTCTAATAATGGTATTTTTTATATATATTTGGTCATTTGTCCTACTTTTACGTAGTTACCATGTAATGTCTCCTACTTTCCATTAAAACAACTTACTTCATGACTGAAAACAAAAAATTATACATATTTCCATATTTTCATCTATAAATTATTCCTTGGCAAGAGGAATGTAAGCACAGATACATTTAACTTTGCAAGTTATTTTCAAAATTTTCCAAATACTGTAATTTATTCTTTTTCTGCTTATCCTCTTGTGGTCTTCTAGCCTAATTTAATTTTTTTAAAGCATTCTTATTATTTATAGCAAAGAACAGAGTGCAATGTATTTAGCAGAGAACTGTAGGCTCTCAGGGTGAACAAAAGAAAGATAAAATGTCTCTTGGTTTTTCAACTCTTTTCTGTTAGAATAAAATTTGACTCAGTGTGGAGACAACCTACATGCAGCCTTTCTCCACCCGCCTGCCAGCCCAATGGAGTTTTCTTTTGACTCAGCTGGATATTGCTGCTACTTTCAGATACAGAATGATTTTCTTTGATTTTGTACTGTATTACTGGATAAAGAGCAGGGAGGGAGAGATAAGGCACACAGTAACTATGTTATTGTCACATTCACGGCTTGACCATAATCTTGTGGACACAATTACCATTTCCGTTTATAATTAAGAAAAAAAAACACTTAAGTACATCTTAGTAATATTGAGTGATGTTAAAGATTCTGGAGTATGAAACCTGAAGAATCTATATATAAAGTATGATTTCAAACTGATCAAAATCCGAATTGACCTTCAGTTCAGAAAGAAAAGAACAGATTGTGCTCTACCCTTATGAATGAAGTAGTTCCAGCTTTCTCTGTCACTTTGCAAATGTTATAATCTGTTATGAGACTCTTTGTGATGTGTTTAAGATTCCTTGAGTGTTTTTAGGAACACTGTTCTATAAACCAAAGTACCTAAATATAAGTATTGTTTTTTACCACTGTTTGGTTTTTTTGTTTGTTTGGTTGGTTTTTTGGGGTTTTTTTGTTTTGTTTTTTTTTTTTTTTGTTGCCTGGACAATAGAAATCTGAAGAGAAAAGGTACATGAGGCCTCTCCAATTTTTGGGCATAAGAATATCCACAGACAAATAGAATGTCTTCATGCAGTGGAACAAAGATAAATCTTTGATCCAGTTTCTCTAGGGATGCATTGACTCTTTCAATGCATACATCCCAAAAAAGGATGGAATACAAGAAGGTACCTCATTTGATTGAGGTAACAGTGGACTCTTCTTGATTTAGTAGAGGAATCAAAGATAGACTGTCAAATGAATCTGTTCTCACATATCAGTATTGTGTCATTGTGTCTAATTTGTGAGCCTTTCTCTCTGTTGTTTTTTGTTTTGTTTTGTTTTTTAAACTATGGAAATGCAATACCTTCAAATACCAACAGAAGTACTGATAATATGAGTGTTATGGACAGGAGTTCTTTCAGCCCTTGAAAAAGCACTCAGTGAAAATGAAATTCACCCACTGTGTCTTGTGCTAAAAACAATACAACCACCTAATTAGAAATAAAAGGGTTGTTATTATAGTAGTGCCATCCTGATGAGTATTTGAGTTTTAAAGGAAATAAAAATCTACCAGAGGAGAAATTGGTTATTTCAGTCATTGTCCACAGTTGCATGTTTTTGAATTATTTCATTTCTTTCATTTACCCATTCCACCTGCAAAAGTGAACAGAAAAAGCAAATGTTTCTTTTGTTTCCATTATGTGGAAGGACCAAGCTCCATGTAATTTCAGTGATTTAAAAGAGAGAAAAGAATTTAATTTTTTCATCTAAATGTTTCTGTAGTTTTATAGAGAGGAAATAATCCTTTTCATATGAGTCTTTTCTGCAAGGAAAAAAATACACATTAACACTGAGACTTTCATCTAAAACTGTTTCTGTAGTTTATATTTTGTCTTTTACCAATGGCTATAAGTTGCAGTTCAGTCTGTCTTTCCTTGAGGGGGAAAAAAAAAGTGTTTCTGTGGATACAACAAAAAATATTAACCATTGTTTAGTAATAGTTTGCAACTACTTTTTAATGAAACCACTACAGAATTAGAACAAGCATTATGTTGAGAACCAAACAAACAGTGTTTGCTTTGGTAATTTTAAGTTCTGTAAAAATTCATATATATGCACCAAAATGAACTGTGTTAAATAAAGCCAGTGAGTACACATACCTAATTGCTGCACTTTTACTCAGTAAAAGAGGTGTTAACTAGCAAGAGCATCAAAAATAGAGTGATTTTCCCAGTACTGCAATTCAGATAGTCGATAAAAAACAGAACCTGAAATATTTAACAGTGAAGAAAATTGAGCCACCTTGCTAAAAACTTTGCACCTCTTAATAGTACTGCCTGAACAAGTGTTAAACCCAAATATCGTAAGACACATTCCTGGCATTTTAACTTTCATCAGACAAAAAAAATTTGGTTTTCACACAGCTGTAGGCAAAATTTGTATATAGCATGTGCTTTCCTCTGTTTCCTGCCTAACACAGGCATTCCATAACTTGTAGTACCAGTTGTAATGTATCTCTCTTGTTTTCCAATTCTCTCTTATTATTGCAGAGAAGAGTCTGTGTAACTCTTCTCTGCACAAACAGCAACTCTGAAGTTGTATCTTTTAAATTACTTAAATGTCTTTAAATATGTGACTTTCATACAGTTTCAAATAAAAGCTACTTACCTATATTAATCCCTTTTTATATGAATTCATAATTTAGTGGTAATAATTTAAAATTCCTTGACACTAAAAATGGGCTCTCTACAGAGCTCTGTATCATATAGTTTACAACTTTCCTTAGAAGTCATTCTTAGTTGTGTTTTTCCTGCTAAGAACTTGCTTGCAACCTTAAAGAAATCTTTGTTTCACTGTTCTTTTATTATATAGTAACAAGGATAATTTTTATTAGAAGGTCCCATATTATTAATTAAAAAATAGAAAAAAAATTATTCCCTTTTCTTGCTATCATATGCATTGGTTGATGTTCCATGTTGTTGGTGGTGCTTTCAGAATTCAGCCTAAGGCAAAAGAAAGGATGTAATGAATTCCTTGTCGCACCATTGTCACTGGTCTTGGGTTTTTGTGTCAACTCTATCATACTTTGCACAAGTCAGCTCATCAGCTTAAATTCTGCATATAGTCTTTACTTTCCATTTTGGTTGGGGTTTTTTTCCCCTTTGTTTTGTTTTTTTTTATTTGTTTGGGTTTTTTTAATTGTTGTTTTGTTTTGTTTTTTAAAGAGACTGCTCAATGAGAGCATTGGTTTTCCTTCCTTTGAAGAGGTTAGCTAATTTCTCAGCAGGATTTATTTGTTTTGGAATGTGATTTCAAAGCCTGATGCCTTCAGAATCACACAGATACGCATAATTTTATGAAGAAAGTATTATTTTTTACAATTTAACTCACAACTCTCTTTTGCTTAGTGTTATTATGACAAATTGTTGATGTGGTACATGTAGAAAAGAAAGGAAGGTATTCTTGAACAAAATCAGACATTCGGAAGGATGTTTCAACTTCTGTTTCAACTTAATTCCTCTCAATGCATGGCCATATCAGAGCTTTTTTTTTCTTGTGATTTTTTGAAGTCTGCTCTAGTCCACTGCTTCTTTGTGGCATCTTGATGATTCTGCACTAGCTACCTGCTTTTTCCATCAGACATGCACATTTCTACCTTGATTTTTATTCCTACCTTGATTTTATTCCTACCTTGATTTTTAAACCAAACTAAATTCCTAGCTTCATGCATGTGTCTTTGATACTGTGTGAGCCTTTGAAGCCCTCCTCCCCAAAAACCTGCTCCAGTTTCTTTGAAGAAATCAGGGAAAATAGTGGTGTCTCTTGACCCATTCTCTTAACTCTGTCATGCCATCTTTCAAATAGGACATGAAGAGATGTTGGTTGGCATCTGAGCCACTTCAAAGCCACATGAAGCACCTCAGTTAAGTTATGGGCATGTGGAAAGAGGAAACATAGCATCATGTGTTAAACTCAGCTTCCTTTAGTAGCAGTAAACCCTTATAATTCTTCTGAGACCACGAAAGTCCTCCAAAGGAAATCTAAGATCATCCCAATGTGTATAAGTTATATTGCCCCTGCATGCGTTTACACATTTGATATTTTTTGTCAGTGTGCATGGCCTAAAAATTTAGCAGTGTTGATGAAGATGCTATTTGTTCATTAGCTGCTAAATTGTCTGTCCACAACTGATGTAGAAGTGAAATTGAGGGACTCATTCCATTAGCTTTTCCTCTATTTCTTGAAGAGCAGACTGTCAGTGCTGAGAACCCTTGGAACTCAGGTCTTAAACACAAAAAAGTCCAAGCTTACAAGAACAGAGGAGTTTATTCTTCCTTAAGCTTTTTTGGAATCATGTCAATTGATAATGGATACTTCTTACTGCTTCTTGTTATCTTTATAAATAAAACAATTAGTCTGAAAACAAAAATAAGAATTCTCTCCTGGATCCTGCTTTAACCATTTTGTAAAGCCCAGCTTCTCATGGCACTATATCTAAACGAAAAGATAGACTAAGCCAGGACAACATGCAGAGATTTTCTATGTTCTCTACATTAAGCTCCTCCTACAGGGAGTAAGTTAACCTAATTATTCCAGAGGATATAAAAAGATTGTTTTTCTGATGTAATTTTGCTTTTCTTTTTGATTCATTTCAATTCCATGTTTGCAGTGGGTCTGCTAATTAGAAAAGTAAAAGTTAATATTGGAAATAGGGCTTTTTCAGAAGTTGTCCTATCAGTTTTTATGAGACACCTTGATTTTATACTACTTTAAAGTAAATTTGTCTCTATGACACCAGTCAATGCCTTTGAGAAGACACTTCCTCAGAACGTGTTACTCTGTATAAAGTCTTCATGTAATACCCAGCAGAACTTTGTTCAGCCACACTCTCTATCCCAAGATCTTCTGGTATGTTCCCATCAAGAACAATCATTTCTCTTAGATTACATCTATATGGGCTATAGCTCTTCTGATATAAATTCTGCTCAGACAAAGCAATCAGAATCCAAATGTTCAATAACTGAGGTTAGTGTCAAGTGTCCCCTGTTACCTATGCTATCAGCACTACAAAGTCTGTCTTCAATTTAAAAAGTGTACTGTATAAATGTATAAATACACTAGAGAACTCTGTGTTCTCCCCTCTTATAGAAACAAACATTATGTCTTCTTTTTAAAGTGTTCTTCAGGTTTTCAGTTTGCCAATCAAAATTGCAGTGCCTGTGGAAGCCTAGTATATCTGTCAAACAGGCTTTGTATAGTATACCCCAGAGCTACACAGTCCAACTTCTGGACATGCCATCTTCTCAGAGACTGTTTTCACAATACACACTTCACACCAGATATAATCTTACTTGTATTTAGAGATGATAAAATAAAGTCCCTTAAGAGATAATAGTAGGAGTTTTATGACAACCTTATATGTAGTTGCACAAAAAAAAAAAAAAAAAAAAAAAAAAAGTGATTCATACTGAATCCTTATTTAAAATATAAGAATCTAAGTGCTTAAACTGAAGTTCAGAAACCCCCTTGCATCCACAAGGGAGATTGCTTTGCAACTTGCACTCTGCAGGATGTTCCATCACTCAGTTTTCACATCAGAAATCCCTGCAAACCATGCTAGGCTACTAATAGTTGGCCTATTGTCAAAGACGAACAATTCATGTCCTTTATCTTCTGATGTGACAGCCTTTTGAATCTTTTGAATGCTGTCTTCTGCATTTATCTCTGAAAACAGTCTTTATGATCTCTCCTCTGCAACAAGGACAGCTGAGATTCAAACTCTTATACTTAATTCCTTTGCACTGTTTTCCATAAGGACAAGTGGTAGGATCTATCTGAAGCTTTTACCTAAAGAGAATTCTGACTTTCATGTACTGAAGGAAGTTAACTTACCTCTATTCTTTCTTAAACTTCACACTTTGTCCCTGGAAACAAATCTCCAAAAAATTAATGTCGTAATGAGGACATGACCTTACAAGAACAGTCTTTTTTCATCAGAAGCTGAAAGATTCAAGGAACTGCCAGTCCCCTCTCAAAGATGTCTGGTGTGTAAGGGAACATCATCACTAACTCTTTTTCTTCTGAAAGGTCCACTTGACTGCAATTCAAGCAGAAACAGAGGCTTTCCCCTGGACTTTCTCATATTTAACATTTGCCATACAGCCACCTGGAGCTCCTTTCACAATTTAACTACATATTATGCACTTCCTGAAGCGTCTAGAAATTTTACAGTCTTTGAGAAGTCCATATCTCAGTCTTTACTTAACTGAGTCTGTAAAGAATTCTAGTTCATTGCAAGGGGCTCTACTTGGTATTGTTATTGTGTAAGTTTAAAAATAATAATTTTGCTCCTGAACTGTTGCTCTTTAAATGTTTGTATTTATAGTCAAAACTCTCTCACATCACTGTCCATTTCAAAATCTTTTATAACTTTTTAGATATATCCTTTTTAGAGAATCTGAGAATTGGGAATATGGTCTTTCTCTTTTATTACTATGTGGATAGAAGAGGGTATGGGCAAATGTCTTAATGGAAACTGCTAAATTTAAAGCAGTTGGAGTACCAATGCTAAGAACTGCCTTGGTAGCCAACTGGTGATTGTGCTGTGAACTAATGTATATGAAGTAAAGATTGCAGTGTGATCTTTCTTCATACCCTATTGGATATTCCTGTGTGCCAGGGCTATACAGTTGTTGATAAGATTATGCACCTTCTTTAACAAAACAAGATAATTATTCTTAATCCGCTTCTAGTAGAGGTATTGATCCTGTCGTGGCTTTTGTGGTCAGACCAAGCATAGGAACATCCCTTACAGTAGCAGAATTTGCTCAGACCTACATCTTTCCTTAACACAGATCAGTTTGCAGTCTCCAAAGTTCAAGAGCAAAGCTTTTTTCCCCTAGCAACAGTTCTTAAAGCAGGTAAGTATATTTTAAATATTGTTTTTTAATTTTTATACTGACTTACAGATCAGATTTAAACATGAAGCAAAGTGCTGAGTTACCTCCATGACTCAGAATCCAAGAGTCTGCTTCTGACTATTTCTAGCATCAGATAATCTAAAGTATTTTGTAATATACTCTCAAAATCATCTTTAAGTCTGCCAATTTTGCCAGTTAAAATCAGATACAAATTTCTGTCAAATTCCAATTCATAGTAGTTGGTAGCAGTAGTAGTTCTGTGGGGATTTTTTTGTTGTTTCTTTGATTTTTTTTTTATCTTCTCTGTAAAGCATGGCAAAGATTTATTGCATTTCCAAAGAAACAGATACTTGAACTTAGAGTCAGCGGGCAGAAGGACCAGTCACAATGGGAGAGTATTGTCACTGCCGGATCCAGTGCAGACTTCACTGCACTTCACTGATTAGTGTAGAAGTAAGTGATGAGTTGTTTAGTGATGTAGAAATCAGATCTAATTCCTCCATTAACATCAAGTCACTGAGAATGCCCCTAAAGGAATTAAATTTTCCCTTATTTCTGTCCCAGAGCCTCTATTTTGTGCTGTCTAGGTGGAATAGGGTGAACAGATTGGTCCCATATAAGACTGTAATATACTATAGAAGTTATTCTTACCTCTCATCTTTTTTTGCAGCTCTTCTAAAATGTTCTGTGGTGATGGATAGCACAGGTTAATAATAATAATTATATATGTCACAGGTTAATAATAATACATGTGATTCATGTATACCACCTGATGGTGGTAAATATTACAGTTCAGCAGTTAGTACTCTGTGTATAATCGAGGTTTTTGATATCCCCAAGTCTAACAGTTTAAAGAGCTGTTTTCATAAGAAAGCAGATTTACCATACTACTTCAAAACATTAGTCTCTATTAACCAATGTTATGCTTCCAGTTGTAAAGGTTATTATATCATTGTTTTTTGTACATCACAAAGATGGCTTTTTCCTGTGCTTAATATAATTCCATGAACAGAATTAGGATTTCAGAAGGATACTGTTAAACTGGGTGGTATCTTGAGTATTTGCTTCTCATTTGGCTGGTTAATATTTTTAAGCTTTAGAGAAATGGTGCTTTTCAGTTCCCAAGATTGTTTTATGTTAAAATACAAATTCATTAGATTTCAATTGAATTGTATCTCTTATGAATACAAAGTAAAGCATATATCATTACTTGGTGTCATGTTTTATTTCTGCAAAGGAGGTATAAGTAGGATATTGAAACCTAGAAAAGTGCTGATTTTTAATTAACTGATTACTACGTTATTCTTCATGAAAGTATGTCAAATGGTGAATTCATTGAAATTGGAGGAGAAAATGTCAATAATAGAAAATACTATTAATTATTTGCAGGAGTTATAAAAATAGCTGAATCAGTACTTTAAAACAGTTTTCACAGTTGTCCTCCAAATCTGAAATAAGCCATTGTTACATATTATAGACACAGAACAGTTTTAGAGTGCACATTAGTATGGGGTAAAATTTTAGTTTATAAATCTAAGCTTTAAACAAGTCTCTATGCTTGTCTGTGTAGGCTCCATAGATGTGGATTCATAAATACTAGATAGAAATCTTGAAAGTTGTATTTAATTGTGATGATTGTGTTCTTTTTGTTTGCAGTTTTGTGTGTGTGTGTGTTATTTTATTTGTTTGTTTACTGGCATAAATATGTTTATGTAATTTCTTCTCACTATGTTTGTTAGAAGCTACATGGTGAATCTGGAAAAGGGTATTACATTATTGTTTATTATGTTATTCTTCTCACATATACGGAATTACAAACTTCCCTCTTAATTGCCAAATGTGATGACCTTGCTTTACTATGTTCATTGCTAAATACCCCTACAAATTCCTGTTTGCTTCTGACTCAGATCTAGTCAACAATAACACCCCTGCTGGTGTCAGAAGTCGTGCACAGATTATCAAAAATATGAGGAAGTGCTAAAATTATTTTTCCTCACACTGTTACTGTTTTCATTCAAAGCTTGTAAATTTTTTTTTCTCATGGTTTATATGCAAAGAGCAAAAATTCCTTTAATATTTAAGCTTTTGACATTACTGTGCTTTCACTGGGAAAATATATAAAGCCTTTTGCATATATCTGTTCATTTTCATGGTGATCATCAATAGCTTCTGTATGACTTGACAGCTTGGATGTTCCCTCCTGAATTAAGTTCAGGCCATTTGTTGGGTAGCAAGGGGAAACTCATATGACAGATGCCCACGCTGGCAAGGCTAGAAAAGTTCTAACAGCACAGTAGTTGCTGTTCAGGAATTATTCCTCTGTTAACAAAAGTCCATTTCCCTCAGATAATTTAAAGAATATTTATTAGTCTAGTTCTGAAGTTATTTTTAGATAAGATATAATACAAAAGCTACCCAAACAGACTTGCATTTTAAAATACTTCTGTGTAAGTATTTTGAACTTCCAATGCATTTATGTATTTTCAAATGTAATCCTGTACTTTTATGACATCCATTAAAAATGCAATTGAGGAAAGCGTAAGCCTGGACTACATGACTGAAAACACAAAGCTGTGCACACTTCTATTACTGCCCATAGCTTCAGAAATTTATTTTTCCAAAAGAAATGTAATGCCCTCATCTAAAATAATCTATATGAATACTCTTTTTTTGAATTGTCTCCAAAAATGAATATGTATGCTACGCAACATTAAGAGGTTTTTAGTAGAAAGTAAAAGTGTTCTTGACTTCTAAGGTTGCCTTCAAAAGTTTGACAGTATTGTCTATATCAACTATTGCTTCCCAAATAAAATGAAAATGTAAACATTAAAAAAAAGTGTAGGGAAAAATTCTCAAGATCCTTACGTGGTTCTTTTCCCAGGAATAGAAAATCATTTACATAATGCTTTCCATTCCTATTCTCACACAACTGAATGGAAAAGCTAATAAGTATGGACTCATAATTACTCCTGAATTTGTGTTCCTGTATTTAAAGCTGTGGCACTCCCTGACTCCATTATTAACATGCTGGAGTCTAGATTATATTTTTGTGCTAGAAGCTGCCTGGTAAAAGAAGAGGCTGTGAAAGTGACGACTCTGCTAAGGAAAACTAAAGCTTTAAAATGAGAGGAAGGTGGCCTTGGTCAGATGAGTACTTTGTGAAATACCAGAGAGCAAAATGTTCAGCAAGGGAAGGAACAAAGCCATAAGCAAATGGAGTTTGCTCATATAAGTGCACAACACCTACCTCTAAGTAAAACTTCAAGTCCAGGACATCAATGTGTATTTAAGCACTCTGACTGTATTTCTATTTCATATATCTATAGCACTATATTTTTTTATTTATTTTACACACGCTCACTAGTTGTATGCTGTATGTGTGTGCATATATATATATTTATAATGTATTTTGAGCTAGAGGAACTGCTACTGATACATCATATATATTGTAGCTTGCTCACTCCAGTGGTACCTAGAAGCTCATCTGTTCTGTGCTCATGTGCTCAGTTTCTGACAGTGTTCATCTAGTGGAAATGAAAAAGCTGCTGCGTAGTTTTTTTTCCCCTATGAATTGATGATATCTTCCTCAGCAGCAGGAAATCTCTGTCCCCAAGTTTTCAGTGAATAGACAGATTGTATGTGCACTTTTCCTTTCCATCAGACCAGCCTGTCTCCTCACATTTCACTCTGAATCTTGTTTGGGGCACAAAGAAAACAGAACAAAGAAGAAGAGTTCATCTTTTCCATGCCACCCACCCAACGCTCAGGAAAATATAACGAGATAATTCTTTCATCTTAATGTTTTTCTTCTATACAATGATCTGTTAATTCATTCCAAATATTCTGATTGGTTCTATCATTATTTGGTGTTGGGAGGGGAGGAAGGATTAGAATAAGATCTGTTTTCAGTAGCTTCTGATAACTTATGAAGGCCCCAGCATTTTGTCCTGTTTCCTGTCTCATTCACTCATGCTTTTCTGTGCCACCTGTTTTTTCATTCTGTTTACCTTTATTCTTTGTCTGGGAAGAGTCCTAGAAGCAGAAATAGGTGGTTTTTTTATCATTATGCATTAAGAACAATTTTGACAAACTTCAGAACTGAGGAGGTTGAAGTTTGCTGTCCTGAAATACAGCACATTTACATCCATACAGCAGAAACCTGATCCAAAGACTGAGTTGCACAGAAAGCGTCTAGAAAAGTAAATAACTAAAATTTACTTACTCTGTGTTCTTTTCTTACTATTTTATTTATATCTGTTTCCTTCAACTAACAGAGTTTCTGCTGCTGCTGCTTTCAGATATAAACATTCAGAAAAAAGGCAACATGGAATCCTTTTGAGACAGCCAGGTTGAAATCAGAAAGAATTTTTAAGAATTTGGCAATCCTTATGTCTGACTAAAGCCAAAATCCATGGTCTGAAGCATTTTGGATAAAGGAGAGTTTAAAGCTTTTCTTGAAAAGAATGTAGGACTACGGGTTTGCTTTTCATTTGAATGAGAAGGTTTCTGTAGCTCAGTAACTAATTTGGTAATGCTTCTTCTCTTTCACCCCAATTCCCCATCTCCCCAGTCACATAGGTGAAAATTGAGTTTAAGAATTTTGGAATTTTTAGTTCCTGCAGGTGGTATAGTAGAGAGGATATAAAAAGAGAGAAAAACAATGATTTTTCAGCATGGATTTCTACCCTAGTAGCAAGAGTTACAGCCAAATAATCATATTTCATTTAACATAGTGTGGCAGAATTGTCCCTTCCTGCTGTGGAGAGACCTAGATCTGCATTGGTGAAAGGTCTAAACTGGTTCTCCAAATTCCAGAGAAGCTTTGCCTGCAGATGAATGTCAGTGACAATTTGCACTGCATTGTGAGGAAGCTCCTTTGTAGCTTTTTGTATAAGAAAACTAACTTGCCTATTAATGAAATAATGGTTTTCCAGTCTTTACATAGTTTAGGTAATTTGAAAAATATGAACTATTGTTATACATCAGCATTTGGCATGTAATAACAGAAATTGTGTGTATGTGTGCCTGGTTTTTTGCCTGCTAGATGTGATCTCAGCATTCCCATAAGTTTTCTGCATTGCCTTCCTGTTGGAACAAATGCAGGTCTTCAATAGGTGTGGTTTTATCCATTTAGATTTCTACTAAAATCTATTAAACATTCCTTCATATTTTTAAAGGTCTTTTCTTTTTGGCTGTGGTAATTCAATGTCAAATATTTTAGAGACAAGACTGAGTGACATTTGTATGTGGATTTTTTTTTCCTTCAAATTTCAGTCCTTTTTTTAAATGGAAGTATGACTACGTATTTCTATGTTATTTAATTTCTGAATATCAATGAGCCAGGTATCTAGTTTAAAAAGACTTTTAATTTTATTTATCACATCCTAATGTAGTTGTACACTATTCTACAATTATTCAGAAGAACCAACAAAAGAATCCAATTTCTTATTTGGACTGTGAAATAACACTTCAAATAACCAACATCCACAATTGATGCAGCAGAAACAGTGATTCAAATTATGACAATTTTTTAAATATTAAAAGCAATTTTGCAGTTTACTGATTACAGAAGGAAAAAAACACAGAAAAAACCCAGTTTGTTCAGATTTTTTCCCACAATTTTGTCCATTTTCCATCTTCTGAATTATCTTGAGAAGGAACACTTACTTTAGAGATGCAGCCCAGTTGCAATTCAGTTCATTGTGGAAGCATATATATAAAAATCATCACCTTTATTCAGCTGATAGCTTACCCCAGGGCTGAGGCTTTTTCTGCATTGTGAGCCAATGGACATAGCTTTACATCATCTGTTCTAATAGAAGTTGTATTGGGCCTTTTTTTCCTGGCCTGTTTCATGCATATGCTTTTTAAAAATTAATTTGCTCTGATATTGAGCTTGAAAGATGGGAAAACCAAAACCATCTAATTATAGACTAAAAGAAAATCTGGGCTAGATCAAATAGAGTAAAATATCGTTGGACTGACTTTATTTTGATTTCAGTATTCATTCCAAAGAACAAGATTAAAGAAATGTCTCAATGTGGAAACTTGCAGAGCTCCTAGACTTTTTTATGTGCTAGGAGTTTATTTCAGAAAATTAAACTGTCAAATCCTTGATTTTAGAAGTGAAAGCTGAAAAAAAATTATTTCTTCTCAAAGTTTAGTATTTGTCCTATATGTGGAAACCAGCTGACTAACTGCTTTCTCGTTTACAAGTTTCCCAGACCTAATGTGGATCCCCAGCCTTTTACAAAATATCATACGCATGAGCCTTCTGTATCTCAGAGACTTCAGAGAAAAACATTAACCAAGTACTCATGGGGTATTTTGAACCACCAAAAATTAAAGAGTAGAAACACTCCTTTCACTGTTTCCAAGAGTCATTCACTCATTCTGACCTGGTTTAGTTTTGATAGCTTAGCTTCTCACGGGCAGTTGTGCTTCTTCCCTGGAGTTTAATTTTGCTTGACAAGTTGGGATCTTAATATTTGTTAATTAACAGTTCATTCTCTCATCAAAACTGCTGAGCTCACAGATGAGTGGCTAGTATGTCCCTCAAGTTGTACCATACATAATTGTCGCACCTGTTACAGTGTCTTGGAGCCTGCAAGTCCATAGAATTTAGTTCATTCTGAGGCTCAATATATTAGTACTTTATTCTTTTCCCTGCTTAATAAATCCTTAGCATTAGTGTTCCATAAATCATTCCTCTACATCTTGATTGTCATAGGCCAGTATCATTTCTGATAGAACTGAATTTTCATAAAAGTAAAAAGGTCTATTGTCAAGTAATTAATTAGTGTTGCATTATAATCTTGTTATTCAACTCTTTGATGAATATGAAGACGTCCTTCATTTATTAATGCCATGTTTTTCAATCTAATAAATATTTTTTCATCGATACTGAAAAAGTATTTCTTTTTGCAAGATTTTTGTATTTGTGTTTGCAAGATTTATTTTTACTTTCAGTGCAAAAATGTGGTTACAGGAATGTAGTGATAACATTTTAAGTTATGCAGTAAGTTTTTTTTCTTACCATACAAAGTAAACATTATAAACGAATGAAGCCTTAGTTGAATTTGCAAAGGAGGCATTAGTTAGGAGATGTAGAAGGAGTAAATGAATACTCTCAAATCAGTTTTAATGGCAGTTTATGATGTCATTAACTATCAAGCAGTACAGTATAGAATCTGCCTGTTTTAGTTGCCAGGTTTTTAACTAACTCCATTTAGAAGCACCTAGAGATAGCAAAAAAAATGTAAATTCTTGTGAGAAAGGAGTTAACTTTGTTTGAGTCCTGCTGCTTTATGCCACAGATGTGGGTTGTGTCTATGTTCCACTTTCTTTGCTTGCAGAATGATGCCTCCATCTTTGATCTGACATTCTTTGTAGATGGGTATAGGTATAGGAGCTCCCCTTGCTCATTATTCTGGAAGAAACACATTCTACAGTTCAGTTGCCTGATATGGTTAAGGAAAGAGTGGAAAAAAATTGTGCTCATTAGCAGAAAGACCAAATAGTCTCAAAAAATGAAGCAAAAGAATATTGATAAGGTTGGAAGTTACTTTGGATGCTTATGGCTGCAATCTCTATTCACTGCTATCACTGCAATCACTGCTATCAGAGTGAGATACATATAATTAAATTTGAGAAGTGTGTGATTCAGAATTTGTAAGTCACAAAGTGTTCCTAACAAATAAACTACAGTAAAAATAGGAAGACATAGTACCAGCATCCCTGAGATTCAAAAACGTACGTGATGTACCAAGCCAGCTGTCCTTTAAAAAATAAAAAATTATAAAGAGGTTTTTTTTAATAGATTTTTTGTTGAAAACTGAATTCTTGAAACTGCAGGCAATAGGATGCCTTAGGCAGCCAAGCATATCAAAATATGGTGCATGGAGTGACTCTTACTACTCCTGCTATTTAAAGTCCTGTTTTCATGAGCTTATTAGCTACTAGTGATCCCTAAGGAAAAATACAATTAAAACTTAATCATACCAAAAGCTGAGGTTCTTCTGATTCAGCGAACTTGTAATCTTGTATATTTAGTAGTTTACTTGTAAATGTCCTAGTATTGAGAATGTAAGATGTATCAATTAGCTTCAGTTTGCAGTAATGCTCCTCCAAATTCAGATGAGAGATTTTGTGTGTGTGTCAGAAGATGCTAAGGAATTCTGACTGGCAGCATTATTTATTTATTTATTTTTTTACATCAGAGCAGAACCTTTATTCTCTTTAACAATCACATTGTATAACCTCCCCATACCCAGTCCTGTTCTCCACAAAAGATTCAGACAGTTAAGAAAAGCTAAGTGTGAAGAATACAAACAGCTTTAGAAGACAGACGGTGCATACAGTAGGGAAAATAACTTTTGTGGCTACCTTTTTCTTTTTCAACTGAAAACTAAAGTGAAAATAATTTGAAACAGCTCCTTCCAAAGTTTTAATATTTGGGTGAAATCCGATTGAGTAAAGAATGTTTATTTTGAGGAAAATAAGGCTTTCATTTAAAAATATGAACCTCAAATGTTTCTAATGGCAAAAGATCATAGATCAGTCAGTGAGTACTTTTGTTAATGTGTTTTAAACTGTTTTTACTCAGAAGGTTTTTGCAGAAAGGTGTTTCACATGTCTCTTCCATGATATGAACAAACTGTAGAAGGTATGCAAACATACCAAAATAACTTTGCAATGTTATTGCATTGTGACAGGACACAAACCCCCTTTTCAAAACTTACCTTGTTTTCAGCTAAACTCTGAAGAGAACCTGTTGCAAAGCCTACTTCTGCTATTGCTTTGAAAACACTGTAGATTAAAATATAAAAGAAACATGGAGTGTGTATAACTCATTTGTGAATATGCATTTATTCATACACATTTGTGAATAACTCCATGTTTCAGTTCCCAGATGAAATCCAGAAAAGTAATGGGACTAGTTACACTATTCTAATCTGAATCTTTGAACTTCTGAATAATCGTGTTAGATTAGATTATGACTGCTTAAATTAAGAAAGGAAGAAATTTACAAATTAAATAAGGTATTTCACTTTCTGTTAAAAATTCTTGTTTCAAGCAAAAACCCTTTTTTCACGTAATTGACAACTTTTTGACTAACCGGAATAGAAATATATTTGAGGTCTCAATTTACTTTCTTTATACTTTTCCTTAAATTCTGGTCTCTTGATTTCACTACTTGAGTTTCTATGTTCAGACTCAATAGAGAGCAACCACAGTCATATTCAGAATCAAATTAGCTGTTTTACAAAGATGTTTTTCAAGAAAACATCCTGACAGGCTCTGTTTTCCTACAAAAGGTCTGCGCCTGTTAATGGTACCAAAATTCAAGGAGTGGAGTTTGATTTTGATCAAGGGAGCTGTTGTCTTTTTAAAAACTAAAATTTTCAAAATAGTTAGGGAAAATAATAGTTCAAAGAAAAAGAACTTCTTTTTTTTCATGGTGGGAGTTTAGAATAGCATCCTTACTAGCCACTCTCTAGGAAGAAATACAATTAAAAGACTCAGAGAGAGTCTTTTACCTTTGGTAATTTTAATCAGTGATACATTTCCATAAACACATTTTTTCTGTAAACAATTTGCAAGGGAATGTATTTCATGCTGTTTTAACATGCTGAGACCAACTTTATTCTGATACATGCAGGTCTTTTAAAACAACTGAAATAGGACCCATTCTGTGCTTGCTGGAGGGCACCATGTCACAAAGATTATAAAACTATAAACTGCATTCTCCCTATGACTGGCCTTGAGACATCTAAAATTACTTATTATTAGACAGTTTGCAAATAACCCTTTCAAATCTTTCATCTCATTAAATCCGTACATTGTTAGTTACCATACAAGCTGTACCAGGCAGTTTATCCATTCTTAAGTAACTTTCCAAATTTTTCCACTGGTATGACAACATAGTTCTTGTAACCAGTTAGAAATTTAAATTTAAAACAATTTTGCCACCACGTTGTGTGTGGTCTAGTTTTAAACTTCATGCATATGATCACAGAGGTCAGAGTCGTTCTCATATGCATGAAAATTTGGGTTTCCCAATGTAATCATTAGCACGTTCTTCCCACAAAAGAGGATGGTAGGAATGTTCTTATCTACAAAAAGATGCTTCTGTCAAGGTTTATCTGGTCTTCATCAGAGATATTCATAGCTGTTCATCAAGGTGGTTAGTAACACTCTTCTTGCAAAGCTTTTGGATAGACAGGAAAACAGGAAGAATTTTAAAAGTCAAGGGGAAATATGTGTTTTTCATAAAAACACAAGAAAGTGTGTTTTTATGAAGAATTTCAGCTCTAGTGATGGTAGAAAGTTCTTTTGTACAGGAATGTAATTGCCGGTTCCTTTCAGCATTTAGACCTTCAACTCTGTGTCTAAAATAATGGGTTTTGCAATTTCTGTTACATGATACACCTCCTAAAATAGTATCTACAAATCAGATGCACTTTCACAAATTCATACACTATTAATTTTATATTGTTGTTCCAGCAACTGAGCCTGCTTTTCTATAATACTTTTTTAAATCCTAAAGCACTGCTTTATCACAACAAGTCTCATGTAGATTGTGCACAGGCACCTAGAAACAATCTGTAACTCCCTGATTTACAGGGAAATTAAGAGAGCAAGAAGTGAGAATAAGTTGCTAAATCAATTAGGTGATTAAAGATTTCCAAGACTTCTTTCGGGTGTAAAGAGCAATCCAGTTTCATAATGGTATGAGCATTTTTCTATTCTCTGAGTATCACACAGGCATCAGAAAAGAGAGAAATCCAGACCCCACTACTAGTAACAGATAAAAGAATTGATAGCCCAAGTGCACAGAGCAGCAGTGTCCTTTCCATAAAGAAAACCCCCAGCCCTGCCTACGAGGAGTATCATTTCCTGGGCCACACTGACTTGCAGGATGAGTGAAATGTGCTAATGATTGTCACTGATTGCTCGTCTACCAAGAAGTTTCAACAATCTTCTTACTTAAAGGTGGTTTACCTGCATTTTGTTTTTTTCTGTCTCCTATTTGTATTGGATTTAAGTAGCCCATGACTTATAATTACAAGAGTTTACATCCCTTTATTTTCTTGTACTTTCTTTTTGGCATGATTTTTTTTTAATATATATTCTGTTGATGATAATGTCTTGCTGTTTTTCTGGCTTTCACCAAACTGAACTAAACTACCAACACAATATTTTATCTGTCTCATTCTGTGTCTTAAAGGACCATAGACTAGTCAGTGTAATTCCTGCTTTTTCCATCAAATCTACCACTTTCAACAGCTGCATCTCCCTCATTGTTTCACAGGCTATGACAAATCACATCCTCATATACACGCACACGCATATAGATATATCCATAAAATGTATTCAAGAGAATTCCTGGTTTTGTACCAAGTGGGATTGAGGACTGTTTACAAATAAAGACTAGAAGCAAAAATAAAGGAGATTAAAAAAAAAAAAAAAAAAAAAAAAAAAAAAAAAAATAATTTCTTTAACTTTTTTGAACAANAGGTGGCAAATATCTGTAGATATGTCAGCTAGCCTAACACCAAAAAAAAAAGAATAAAAAAAAAAAAAAAAAAAAAAAAAAAAGTTAATTCCTTTAACTTTTCTGTAGAATTTTTTTCAAATATACACAGAATATTGAAAAAAATAAATTCCTTCAGTTGTTACTCTTAGTCTTCTGTGAGTCATATTTATTATAGAAATTCTTTATTTCACAAACTTGTCTCATGCAAAAATGTTACTCTACATGATTTTTGCTAGGAGGAGGAGTTTTTTTATTCATTTTAGTACTTCGTTCTTACAAGACTGCACTCGTATTTTGTATAATTTGACTTTTTGCCTTGCATTTTGCCTTTCTGTGACTACATGGAAAATGTATGTGTATCAATACAATAGCATGACATAATTTTTAAAGCAATGCAGTAATAAATGAGAGAAGGATATTTAAGATAAATTAAAATCAAAATGTCATAATGTAAGACATCCTTCCAGTTCCATGTTAACGTATACAAACGTTTAATATATATGAGGACAGCGGTGAGTGGTATTCCCATTTATTTTGGTCCATTGCCATGTTTGTTCAACAGCAGAGAATAATCACTAAGTAGCAGAGGTGAGGAAGAATAAGAAATTTGGAACTACAATTTTTCATTACATTTTAGTGAACTAGTTACTTGGTCACTGTTGTGCAACTGACTAGGCTCCACTAGGGCACAAGCGATTTCACTTCAAAACAACCTGATTGGAATGATTTTTTTTTTTTTNTTTTTTTTTTTTTTTTTTTTTTTTGTTACGCTACTTGATGTGACCTTGTTTCCCAATGGATTGTTCTGTTCTGTGTGACTGACTTCCTTCTCTCCCTTTGTGCACGTGTGCATAGTTAGTGATTCTGTCTATTAGACCAACCAAGTAAACATTGTTTGCCTTTTGGGAGCAGATTTATGACACTTGCACTGGTCTGCAGTTGCTCCCTGTCACATTTTAGGGTCATTTTTTCCTGGTTTGCTTCCCAATGTTGTTGTTTTTGTGTTTTTTTTTTTTTTTTTTTTTTTTTTTTTTTGTTTGGTGAAGGAAAACATTTTGTGCCTGAATAAGGTGTAATAAAAGCAACAGTTTTACTGCTTGTTTTAATAATCTGTCTTAATCAGGACTATAGTTACAAAAACTAGATTTCTTTTTTCTGGTAATGTTTTTAGCTTATTAGTTAATCGGTTGCAATTTCACATTCAAGTGAAGATGCTGAAAACTTGAAATATCTTTTTTTATATATAAATACTACATTTTCTTACTAACTATAGGTATGCCAAGAATTTTCTGTGAACTTTAGAAACTTAGGTATGTACTTCCTAACAAGCAAATCTCCCACCTGCCAAGGGTTCCTGGGTTGCTGTAAAACCCTTACTCTGGTCCACATCCTTGTGATCTTAACTCTACAGGAGCACATGAGGCTGCTCTGGTTACTTCTGAATTTCACAGAAATGTATCTTAGATTCAGACATTTGCTAAGTCTATTATTGTTCTGCAGTCTGTTAGGTGACAGACACAAAGAGATTAAAATTTCTCCTGGCATTGTTCTTTAACTTTAATTAACCTCAAATGTCTTATTAACTTAAGCTTGGAAACTTTTCCAAGATTTTTCTTCCTCCTACTTCTCCACCTCTACCTGTTTACCACCCAACTCCTCTGATGGAAAGATAAGGGTAAAAATTACTAAAGAGCTTCTTTGGCTGCTTTAATACACCAGTTTTGTTTATTCTCCTATGGAAAAAGTGTTTTCCCATTGTCCATTTTTTTTTTTGATACCTGGCACCAGATAGTGTGGAGTTGAATGAAATTATTTTACTCTCTTCTACCATTCTCCTTAATGTGTGCTCAATCAATATTTCATTTGAATTTCCTCTTCTTTCTCCTAATTGTCAGGCTGCTTGTCCTCTGGAGGCTGCTAAATCTAGTCTTTTTACTAGATTCATAACCAATTTGATTATAAAGCATCATTTAAAGATAATATTTACAAATGGGGAAGGTAGGAATACTATGTCTAACGAGAGCTTGCTTTCCCCTGCACTCTTGATTTTATTTTTCTCTATTCAGATACTATACCCCAACACTGTCATAAATCTTCTCCCTAAAATCTAAATCATTCACTCTACCTTTATTTTTCTGTCATTTAATTCAAGGTGATTTCTTGTGGTCGTTATCTGTCCAACTTGTTTTCTGTCATTCAATGTTCCTTTTAAAAATCTTATCTTTTCCTCAGTAGCTTTCATGTGTGTTTGTTAATTTATCACATTTTTGTAAATCAGTTCATCAATAATTACATTATTGTTCATGAAGTGAAAGCTTCTTTATTGCTATCCTACTGTTTGTATATTTCAGAAGGCCACCAATGATTAAAATATAATCACTTTACGTTGCAATGCAATCCTATTTGAAATGGTAGCTTTCAAAAAACCCAGAATAGTGATAAAAGCATAGATTTTTTTTTTAAAAGGTAAATATTATACTTCTTATTTTACATGCAAACACCAAATAATACTATAAGAAAAAAAAATAAACAAGTCAAAGAACAGAAAATTTTCAATAGCACTGTCTGTTCTTATGGAGAGAATTCCTGTCAAGCAAGAGTTGATTAGTTATTTTAAAAAAGATATAACTTTGCAATAAAAATTTCAAAAATAGAGACTATACCATTGGAAAACATGCTAAAAACTATATATATATTTCCTTGTACTCACTTGTATTGTTTTTAATTGAAATTCTGAATTGTCTTTTCTAGTCACTTTTTTCCCCCAAAATTATATACTCAGAAAAAACATATTGCTTTTGACCGACACCAGAGCCATTACTGAGAATGTAAAATTAATGGCCACAACATTAGAACTTTAATATATTCAATAATTTTTCTAACTGACCTGTACTACTGAAAGGAAAACAACACTCATAAATTTAAATATCTGAGAACATTTTTAGCGCTAAGTGTGTACTAATAGGCTTCTGCCCCCATCCATGAAGTAAAAACAGAAGCAGCAAGAATTAAATATAAATATTTAGATTTGTGTAGGATTGTTTTTGAGGAAGTTATGGGAGATATTGATCACTTTGCTTCAGGATATGAAATAATTGTCTCTGGAGGCTGTTCCATTATCATGGTACAACAGTATACGTTAGGCTTTTCTCTTAGGAGATACTAGTTCAAGGTCACTGCCTGAAGCAAGGTGACAACTGGAATTGATGGGCCATCATAATTTTCAGTAATGTGTTCTGATTTAGCACAGAAGTCTTATCTGAAGTGAAGAAAGATCACAGTAATCCATTAATCAGTTATTTTTTTATTTATATCATTTGAGTTCTTTAACCCTACTAAAATAATTCTGGTTCTCAAGTTGGTTTATGGACTGAAAGAAAGGAAATGGAGCAACGCAAAATGAAACTGCTAAGTGTAAAGCTCTCCAATCTCCTACAGATATATGAGCACTTTTATTTGTCATTTCAATAGTGGTAAAGTCAAGGGACTGGCTTAAAAGAAAACACATTATCCACTTTGCATATATTCCCATTGTCCCCTTAAGAGAAGAACTACTTTTTGTCTTCTGAGACAGATGTAAGGCAGCTCTACATGCGATCCATAGCTTGAGAGGAAATAATCTGCTTTTTCTCTCTGCCCAAGGAGTAGACCTTGATTTTGTTTCTCAAAAATGGTCTTGCACTGTACCTTCACTGAAATTCCTGACATCCAGGGTGGTTTCTGTCTTCTGCATAAGTTCCATATTAATTCCTAGTTCTCATAATTATGGCAGAAAGATGACCCAGTACAAAAAGTAATGATGAAAGATGATACTGTACAAATCACAGCAATTGCAGGTTATGAAGGTTTTTATCTTCACTTTTGAGAGTTCTATGTTGCATTCTGTTAAGATGAAACCTGTAAGAAATGTAATGAATGGCCTTGAAGGAAGTATTTACTGCCTCATGCAATACCTAGTTGCTACTTATTAAACAACACTGCTATTATCAGTATTTTACCTTTCTTCCCCTGTATCTTAACCCCCAGCATTCATGGTCAGAGGGTTACATGAAAATGAAGAATTGTCAAGTTGATTAGGTTTGACGGGAAGACAATAAAATTGGAATTTTTTTTATTTAACCTATCTTTGGTGTGGTTGTAGCAGTAACGATACCCCATTGAGTTTATTTAATCATCCCTTCAAATTTTGGATGCATAAATATATATTAATGACATTAAAGAATATGAATATAGGAATTAAATTACTAAATATAGGAACTAACCCCTAAAAACTCAGCATACTTAGTATCTTACTATAGTTATACATACATACTATCTGTCAATGAACCTTGGTTCTAGAAATTTTCATTACAAGTCATTAATTCCCCTTCAAACAGTTATTAGTAGGCCTATTGATTCTGTAAAGAGAATGTCAATGTCATTTAACTCAAAAAATAATGTGCAGATTTAGTGACAGTGGATGTATTTCAGAATTCAGTACTTCCTATTGGCTTTTTTTTTTTGAGAAGGAGTGGGTGATTTATAAGCCATTAATAGAACCACTAGAAAACGTGTCCTTTGTTCCCTTTTGGTATTACATTTTAGAAAATGTTATCAGTACTACTGCATTATTATTTCTTCAAACTCATCAGTGGCTTAAACAACTGAAAAGGGCTGCAGTGCACTTCTGAACCAAAGAATAAGTTTTCTGTTGCTAAAAGCAGTGACATTTTTCTTACTTTCATTTTATTTTAGTTTGATTTTATGTCCCTGCTCTCTACAGTTTTCTGGAAGTTGTGCATGGTTTCTAAAGTGTTGCCCTATATTCTTGTACCTGCTTGTAAATGACTTTAATTTTCATCCACTCAAACCATAAATAAACTTACTGGTTATTTTAAATTTACTTCTTGGCAAAAAACATTTTAATTGTCCTAATTATTTTTATGGAAGAATTCTTGAATCCACTTTCTACAGTATTCTTTTTCACTCAGGAATCAGGAAATGCTATGGACTGGATTTTTCTGAACATATCAAAGGACATTATGATTTCATACTTTTAGCACAATATGAAAAAAATTGTTAATTGTCAAATTAATGTTTTTAAAAATACGAGTGTTGAGGGAGTCACATAATTTTAGCTTTTTAGTAAAATACTCAAGTGTGCATGAATTCTTCTAGAAGAATTGGCTTAAACTTTTTACTGTTACCAGTGAAGTTAAATTTAAATGAAATTAGAGGAAGGAATTAGCTCAGTCTCTAAAAACTATGTGGAAATTTCTTCTTTTTTGTAGTCAGTTAGAGACAGGGGTTAAGAGAATGCAAATGAATTATTTCTTTCCATCTAATTTGAAACATATGAAAGAATGCAAGTATTGACCATAAGTGCTTCAAAAATCAGACGTGCAATGATATGTTAGAGTCATAGCTTTCTCTAGAAACATAGGTCCCTGTTTCTTTTTTTTTTTTTTTTTTGTTAGATTCATAGCTGGGTTTAATTATTATTATTATTAAGCAGTATGAACAGAAGTTATTGATTTGCTGGATTTTCTCTAGAAATCTGAAAAGTTAGCAGAAAAAAACCAGCTGCACTGCAAATCTAGAGTGAGTTTATGCTTTCCAACAAATGCTGCAGGTTTGTCTCAAGCATCTTTGAACACTCATTCCCTTTTAATTAATTAAGTTTTAATTTCCTTACCTTTTCAAATAAGAAACCCCAGGGAGCATTTTCAAGAAGTTTCATTTATTGCATATTCTTCGTTATCAACCCCATTCAGACTGAATAAAAGGCAGACAGACTTTGGATTTCATTAATTAATATAACCTAAATTGTCATTCAATGGAAGCTGTTCTTTTAACAGTCTCTGCTAAAACACTATTTCAATGGTATTTATGAACCACCTTGTCTTTGATGCATCCCTCTTCTCGAATCATATTTCATTATGAATTTATTTGAATGACGTCTATGGTCTCTGTGTGCACTGGACTGTCATGCCTTGTCTTGAGCCAGGGACTAGGTCAAGGTGACCTTCAGATGGCCCTTCCAACCAGAGCCATTCTGTGATCTTGATAGCATGAGGCAGTAAGGGAAAAGTTGGCACCTTCTATTGGAGTTCCCACATTTATAGACATTTATATGAGTGAATACTCTTTGCTCGGTACTCTTGACTTAGTATTGTTGAGTTAGATGGTGAGTACATCCTTCATTGCACACATACTGCAAACAGCTTTATGCTGCTTCCATGTCGTCTGAAAAGTTCAGAATGAATATTTGGGATCCAGGCTGTTGCAAAAGAGCACTGTAACTTTGGGGTTTAAGTTTATGATAACCTTGGATAAGTGCCATTACCTTCAAACCAAAATTCAGAGTGTATGGTACATTAATTTACAGTGATCCAAATGAACAATACAATTAAAATATTTTTGCAAAATAGATAAGATAGATAAAACTATAGTTAATCTACATGTCTGAATAGTAAATTGGAGAGTCTTCCATCCTCACATCTGTGGAGACACTTGCTGGATCTGCTCTTCTGATTCAATTGCCAGGAATTTAGTCTTTGTGCACATTTTTTATCTCAAGTTACAGACTGAGAGTAAGGGCTCTCTTGTTTGGAATACAAAGGGATACTTAAGGAATCCTTTGGCTTGAATCTACTTTGCTCATTTCCCTCTTCTCTTGCTAAAGTGCACGTTCACTTCTAATTCATTCAGAAAACAGCCTTGTAGTCTGCTTTTGAAGATACAAAAATTAGTTTGCCAAACTTATTTCACCTTTTGTACTCCATGTATGAATTTGACTTGACTACAAATTAAACTTCACACTAAACTGAATGCTTGTGGCTTTTAAATGTCTCCATCTACTGACCCATATATTTCTTACCTATCTGTACTTCAGCAAGTATGCCTGACAAAGTATCTAGTTTTGATTAATACCTGTAATTTTTTATGACTGAAACTGGATATGATGGCCTCCAGGGGAAAATTGTTAGCACATTATGAGGTATTATATTCCAAAAATTCATTGTTTAAAGGAATTAGCTTCACCATTTAGCAAGGCAGTGAATTCAGATAGCCATTTGCAACAGCAGATATATATTGGTGTTTAAAAGGCTTTGTGACCTCTGGAAGAAAAAAAACATGAGGCAGCCTAAAAAAAAAAATATTAATTCCAAGTAATAAAACCAGAGTTAGAAAAACCATAAACAATTACATTAAGAATCAGGAAAGAGAGTGGGAAAAAAAAAAAAAAAAAAAAAAAAAAAAAAAAAAAAAAAAAAAAAAAAAAAAAAAAAAAAAAGACAACAACCAAAAGAACCCAGTTGAATGATTTACAAAAATATATATTTTGCCACACTCTGAGGCTAGGTAGTTCCTAGGCATGGCAGATACAATATCTGAATTGTTTGAATTGTTTGAAATGCAGCATGTTTTATTTGAAAAGACAGAAACCATCAAGCAAATCAATGGCACACTGAAAGTTCATTGAAATAGAAGTACCAGTTTATGAACACTAGCAAATATTTACCTATGCTCACATGCACACTGAAGAACAAAACTCATCAAGAAATCAGGAAATCAAATGGACTGCAGAAGTCCACAAGCTGTGAGTATTCTTAGTGCACTTCCAGTGTGATTACACCCAATTTCATCGTTTTACCCACTGGCTTTCATGTACTGATTTTTGAAAGTCACCTAGCAATTTGGCCTTCATTTTTACTAACTTTTAATTTTGGAGACATTTTTACTCCTTATCATGCTCATACGATCACGCAATATCTGACAAACGTAGACATACAGATGTACCAATTGCAGTAAGGTACTATTTAAAAACATTTAAACTTCATTACATTTAAAAATGTCTTGAAATTCAGCAATAATCCTGAAGCAGGCTGGAATCATCTGGAAATATCAGTGCTGGTAGACTGGCAGATGCTTCAGACTACAACAAAACCGATTTCATAGAGTTTACTGCCATGTGTGTATGACATGTATGTGCATGATGGAATTTTTCCTTTGTTGCAATCTCTATACCATTGGCTTCTCAGGATGTTTCATAAGTCTACTTGAACATATTCATATACAAAGGAAAAATTATTGGGTGCCTGAATGTTTTTCTATTCTTAAAGCAGTATTTCTTTCAAGTATTTTGCAAAAACACCAACAACTGAGAACACCCACCCTTTCCTTTATGCTCATTCAGGTTTTGAACAAAGGCAGGATAGTCTATTCATGTAATCTATCAAACAAACCTGTTGTTCTTATTGCGCTCAGCCACAGATATTTAGAAAAAGACAAAAAGAACAGAAGGACTTTCCTCAGCTTCCAGAAATCTACAGCTTGCAGAAAATTCAGGGCTAGAAATTGTATGATTGAATTTCTAGTTGAATTACTAGTCCTTCATCAATTTTTATTCTATTACATTACCCATATAAGATTTTATGTCCTTAGGATTTTCCTTGCAGTGTCATGCACATTTGGAGGGTAGCAGTGGAGGTTGCTTCCAATCTCCTTGTTTTTAGTGGCCTACTTTTAGTATTTGTGTTGTAGTTACAGTTTTTGTTCCTGGTTTAATGCACATTTATAAGATACTGTACTTTCTATTTTGAAGTAAAAGAGGAGTAAGAAAAACTGTTAGCATCCAGCAACCACACCTTGATGCATTATAGCCCCCAGAGTCTTGGTATGGTGCATTAATTTTTCAGCTTGTAATTTGCCAGATGCATTTAATGGAACCAATTTTCATTACATCTGTTCTATGGTTCAAAGAGCTCTTTCAGTTGCCAAAGGGAGCCAGCTTCACACAGATTCAGAGAGGGTGCTAATGCACTGTATCTTGAAGTATTAGATAACTAGGGATGGTTTTATAGCAAACAGATTATTTTTTAGAGAGGCAAATTCTATATTCATGACCTGCCACTATTAGAATTCAAATTTAAACTGCTTAAGTCTCTTCCTCAGGAACCATATATTGATTTTAATGTAATTTTCTTCATAACACTTTCAGATCACTTATCTTTTTAAGCAATGTTATCTTTCTGTTTATTGGTAAAAGAAGATATGCCTAAGTAAATACTGGTTTTAAACTAAGAATAGCTTAGTAAAGCTTCCTCATGGAATAGTAAAAGATGTGCGCAATAACATTTTGTAATTTTCAGCTATAAGACAAGACAGTTTATTATACTGAAACAAACTCACATTACCAAGATAACTGTACACCTTGTGCATAATTTTAATCTTTGTAAAATGTGTAACAGTTCTATGGTATTAAATTCAAGATTTCACTTGACAGCAACTTTCAATGAAAAGGTTTTTCCTCATGGGCTGAAGAAAATTTGAAATGTTCTACTACGCTTTGAAGTTCTAAAGCATCAGCCATATGAGAATTATAAAGCATTAATCCTTGAAGAGTTTCCACCTGACAGTCATGAAATAGCATACCTGTGTGAAAAGTGACTCAGTTTTACTTCCTCAGGCAATACTTCCTTTTTTTTCTTCTGCTTCAGAAATATCATGCATCATGTTGTAGTGAGAAGATGGCCTTGGAATGAGTGGTTCTTTTTGAAATTACTGAAGTCTATCACTGTATTTATCTAAGACATTTCAATGACATTTTTAAAAGTTGTTTATACTAGGAGTTTTTATTTTTGTTTGATAAGCCATGTGTGAAAGTTGTTCCAAAAGAGTAATCAAGAGCTTATTTTCACGGTGTTCTAAAGAGATGTTCGTAAGCATAAAATTGTAATAGAAGGAGCAAATCTATTAGCAAGAGTTCATATGCAATTTAAGAACATGAAACATCTCTCACCTGCAAACAAGATCAATCAGAGGTTTGCCATGATAGGCAAGCCTACATTTAGGTTTCATACTGCTCATGTTGTAAAGTCCAATTTTGGGCTCTGGACACCAAACAGACAATTTCTCTCTCTGCTTAAGAGACAAAAAGGTGCCTACAACAGGCAGTCCTCCAAGAATTCTAATCTTTTGTCTTCTCTCATTACATGCAAGCACAGGAAAAGGAATCTTAGCTTTATTATGTGCTCTGGCAAACAGCAGGACAGTGATGTTTCCCACTTCCTCTGTCTGCTCTATTTTGTATTATATACTAAGCTAATGACCACATTTACATTTCCTTGAAGTAAAAACAAGGCCTTATAACGGTATTTTTTGTCACTGAGATTGACTGAAAGAGGAGTTGAATTTGAATTAGCCATTATGAGGTAAAAATGCACAGGGGAATGAGGGAGAGGGGTGAAGGAAGATATTTACTCCAGGTCTGCATTTCATATCAAGTTTTTGGTGTCACAGAATTGACATGACCAAGAAGACCACAGAAAGAGCAAGAACAGCCTCAGAAGGGAAATTGAGTTCTCAAGTATGTTTATATTGCATTAATTCTTATAGAGGAATACTCAGTTAAATTGAAAATCACGACAAAAGCTGCAACTGGAGATGTTTGTTACCATGTGCATTACCACGACCAGAGACTTACAGAATAGGAAAGGATTATAAAACATGATTACGTAAAATTAAGTCATTTGGGCTTTCCTGTAAACAACTGCATTCTAATTTCCTTTTCATATTACTATAACTCCTTTTTTCATTTCCTAGGTATTGTTTTTTTATATATATATTTGGATGCATTTGGAATTAGGCATTTTTTATGCAATAAGACTCATGTATTCCCATTGCAAAGACACAAAAATAGCTGTAGGTGTAAATTTATGATTGAAACTGAAAGAATAAATTGCATTTCAAAATAATCCACTTATAGCCAGTAAGCTGTAGTCATTTGTAGTGCTTTTTTTTATTTATTTATTTTTATTTCATTTCTGCTACAAAACAGAACCTGAGTACTTGGTAACATCAAAATTCTGACAATTCATTTTTGCCTAAGGTCTGGCTTTGCTACCAAGAAAAGCTCAACATATAAAGTTTTTGCCAGTGTTCCGCTGTGGGGTTTGGGGTTGTTGGTTTTTTTTTTAATTTCCTGACTGAGAACTGCTTTTACTTCAGCCATTGAGAAGATGCCAAGTCACATTTTCCCCAGAAACCATAACAGTTGATAGCAAAAATTAATTTCTAGTCAGAAAGCAAGAGGTAGCAACTACAGTGGAAAAGCCTATGTCATTCCAACTTTGAAAATGCAACTAGTGAAATGGAAAGCAGATGGACTGGAATTTGCTCATCAGTGCATTAAAACTGGCAGATTTCAGTCCACCTAATGTCACATCCTGGGAAATTATTATTTTAAAGAATAAAGATCCCTCCAAGAGTATCTCATTAAATCAAATTTCAGCATAAAACTTTCTTTTTCCCCAAAAAAAGAATTAGTTAATATTGTTCAAATTGCATTTGGCCATTTCTTGGACTTTATGTTAGCAGGGATGAACTTTGATACACAACAGGTTATAAAGTCTGCCGTTACATTTAGTGATACATGAGTATTTTTAGGAGAAAACATGAAAAGAATAGAAAGATATGGATATTTTCTCTAGATAGTGCTCCTTACTGCTAGGAAAATTTAGGTGTTCCAAATGCAGAAATAAAGAGGAATGAAAATACTCCCAAGAGACTACTGTGTAAAGCATATGAAATCTCCTTGCTTTTGTTTTCCTGTTTTGTCTTTTGTTCTCTTCTGAGGTTGCTTCATGTGTATATAGAAATATTCCTGTTTAATTTATGAGTGAGAAAAAGAAACTTCATCCAGAGAGGACTTCTCTAGTCTTGTGGAGAGCACACCTTGCTCACTGAGCATTTGTGATGTCATGCCTACTTATGTGCTTAGGTTACTTTTTCAAAGCACATATTTTTTAAAATATGGAAAAAGGCTGTTGTCAAAATAAAGACAGTGAAAGTTAAAAGAAATAAGTAAAAATAACTTACAAGCTTATCTGATGATACTAACAAATCAAACTTGCAATAGTTTTTACTGATGGATGCTGTAAAATTAATGTATTTTTATAATTAACTGGACACAGGTTCATAATATAATGAAAGGTACTAGATACAACCAAGTATTTAGGAACCTGCAAGGCAGACCTGAATTTTAAGTCCTCCTCCCTCTCTTCTGCAGCAACACAAACTCCAAACTCATGTTTTTTCCTGCGTCTGCCTTTACTATCTGGCCCCATCCATTGCATTCTCCAACACGTAGAGAGCTTTGATGGCTGTGACAGGACTAGGGAAATTTTTAGGCTCTAAATTAAACATCCAGATTATCATATGTTAATTATTATACTAGGCTTTTTGTAAGTTGTAGAAGGAAGAGATGTGGGGGTGGACAGATAGAAGCACTTTGTGGCACACCACAAGATTTTTTGATTTTCTGTATTGACCAGTCCATTGGTTTCAAGTCTTTAAAGAGTGACCTAAATTCTGCAATTAGTCAAGATGGGCCGCAAATTAATTACTAACATTTTCAGGACAAGATATGTTCTAGGTTTGTATATAAAAAATGGACAACACATATTTGCATTCAGTAGCATTTTGGCATTTTTGTGTATTCATGGCATCTTGGAATATTTTAACAGGAGTTCTAGAACTAAAATGAACATACTTCAACTCTCATCCCACTTGAGGCACCTAAATTTCTTCATTTTGCCAAAGCTGAATGTATTTTCATTGTAGAGATTAAAGAAAATGCTCAAAAGAATATGTTACATAGCACCTATACTGTACATTTAATTAAAAGTGTCAGATCTGATGTAAGTTTGTAGCGGAATGAAACCAACATTTTGACTCCAAATCTTTTGGATAAGTGTTAGTGATAAAAAATGCACATGCTGATCCACATATTTTTAGATATGATTGCAACAGGAGTATGCTTGCTTATAGAAGGGGTTTTGTTGCATTTCAGCCCTTTCCTCAACATTGGGCTTTATTTTCTTCTAGGAAGCTGTAATCACTTTCAGTTTGAAATTGTAGAGGAATTTAACTATTGTGGTGTCTGTGCCTTTGACTTGGAAAGAACCAACCAGTCTGCTAGCAAAGGCGAAAGTGGGCGCAGAGCTGCTCAACCGGAGCTCCATGAATTTCATATTTTTTAGCTAGAAACCAAATGTTTAATCTGTCATCTGTGTATTTTAGCCTGTTGTGTTTTCAGATCATCCTTTATTACATTCATATTTCTGTGACAGATCTGCAATGTGACATCATTATGCCATGCAATTCTGATTTTGGTCTTATGTAGTACTATGGAGAAGATTGTTTTACATGCATCACCAACAACAAATTTTAAGCCTTTTAAAATTTATTTTTCTAAACATTTTCTTGAGAAAGAAATTTGCTTAGTTTTGCATAATCGGCTTTATACAAATCAACATAATTTAATAATTTTACTTGTGTCTACATTAATCTTAAAAATATTCCATTATTCCAGCAATTTCCTAGATATTAAAAGCAGATCCTCTGTTCCTAAATAGTTTTTGCTTTTTTTTCCCCAACAGTATATACCTTCATGTACTATTTACTCTTCTGATAGTTTATGTAACATTAGGATACTCTTTAGCTTAAAGCTCTTTAGCACAATAGGTTGAATTTATTGGTTCTGCTATTTTTAATGTATTTTAGTGGTACAAAATCTGTAACACGCTGTCATTTCGAAGGCTTTCTTCTCACTCCTTTTCTACAATTAATAGACTGAATTTTCCATTATGATTTTCACTCAAAACTGAAACAAAAGCTCTTTTTCAGAAATCTTTCTTCCATTTAGTGAGTTACTTTCCCTATTTCATCTTAGCTTTCATTGTGCTCCCCTTGCTCTTTGTCTGCCCAAATGGAGCCCAATCCTCCTGCATTTCTTTTGGAATACACCCTTTTATACCTTCTTTGATACAGTAGTTGGCTTTTGTTGAAAGATCTGGTCTGTGTAAATGCTCTTTGGTTATCTGTGTTTCTTTCTTAACTTTAATTTTTTTGCCATTTCAAGTTGGTCTGCCAGCACAGAGACCACATTATAAAATCAGTCTCTTACACCGACATTGTGCCTGATTTATGACTAAAAGTTCATCATCTGTGCTCCCATAACTAGTTGCTCTTTGTGTTTCTTTTGTGCATGTGAAATAAAGTACATTTTTCAGCAACGTCCGAGAGACCTGACAAAATTACTACCATGAATTTCTGTTCTGTTAATTTTTTTCATAAAGAATTTAAATTTTCATGAGCATATTTAAATGGCAATGAAAGCAGTCATTTTTCTATATTGTTATTTATTAGTAGTACGTTTGCCTGTAAACAATTGTAATAATTATGACCAAATATGCAACAAATTCACTTCTGCATAGTAATACCGTGAGAATCCCAATGACTTCAGGCAGTTTAAATTGTATGACAACCCAGAATCTGACCAATTAAAAATTAATTAGGTTACTGTTAATATAGTTGAGTAATGTTTCATATAAGAAATGCTGAAATTAAAAAAAGAAAATGAATCACTGTTTTGTTTAAAAAAAAATTAAATTCCCTCCTCCTTCATGGTGCAATATGTAAGTGCTGCTTTGCAATATTTTAGTTCAGTTAAATGTCTCCTTAAGAAAAACAAACATCCTGATTTATTATTGCTTTGCAGAGGAAATGTTAATGAGTGAAATTTCACTGATTATAAAATCCATTTTCTAAAGTATAATTTTTCTTTTATGGAGACTGAGTACCTTTGTAATGGGCATGTTTAGGCTTAAAATTATTATTGCTCTCATGTTACTATTTAGAATGTATTAGAAGAATGCTTTAATGAAATTTAAGGAACTTTTCTTATTTTTAATATATTAATTATGTTATATATTTTCGAGTATTTTCAAAACTGTTGGACTGCTTCCTTATAGCAGGAAATAGTATATTTGTTTTTGTTACCTAATCCACATTTATATATATTTATGTCAGTTGAAAATTATCAAGTTATTTGGACTTGACATAATGCTAAAAAACATGTTGAATTTTTTGCCATACTGATTCAAGACACTTACATATGTGTTTTGAGATTTACATACACATAGTGTGCATGTGTGCATTATATATGAATATATAAAACATGTCTATCTATAAAATACAGATATCTCTTTATTTTGATAGAACTATACCCCTGTCATTGAAGCAATGCATTCTGCAATAGAGACCAAGGAGGTGTGCAAAACAAAGCTTTAGCTTTTTACACCATCTAGAAAAGAGGAATATTTAAATCTGCAGCCAAAGTCTATTAATTTCCCAGATATTTCTGTTTTCATTGTAAGGGATAAGAGTCATAGGGGAGAGAAACACAGTGAGACTTTCAGATTCACATCTGTGACACTGTTAAGAAGTTTTTAGTAATAGGTAGACCAGATAGCATTAAGGTTGAGTGTCTTCAATTGCTTTCGTTTCATTTTCTTGTAATTTATGATAATTTAAATTATTTAGCCACAATTTTTCTAGTGCAACCTATTTAAATCAAGAGACAGATAATAAATACTTTAGAAAGATATATTTTGTTGCATATTCTATATATAGAATAGATTGTTCTACAGTCTGTTCTCTGAATGACGTGGATATCCAAGTTGCAAATGATCCTATCATATAAAAGTTACTAGGTTTTATCCTTAGTTTTAATGCATGAATAAGTATTTACGTATTAGTCTTAATTTTTTGGCATTGACAGTTGCAAGTGCTTTGGCATTACTGTGATGAAGTTAGATGAATCTTGCACTGAGTTTCTATTTTTCTGATATAACATGTATTATACTGGTATCATAAGACACTATGGGATTGGAGAATACAAAATATATAGCAAGATAAAAAGCAGGGTAGTTTTATGAAGAAAGACGAAAACAGGTAATAAGACAACTGAAAAATATTTTAGTAATTCTAATCTGTTTTCCACTAACATATCTACTTATATATCCAGCTACTAATCTTACTTACACGGTGAAGAAACAGATGAAATAGATACAAAGGCTGAGGTACATTAATGGGAACAAGAGGGAAAAAAAAGGAGGGTGAACCTTGAGACACACCTCATGGTGAGAGCTGTAGGGAGAAGCAGAATATGACATGATACAGCCAAACATCACCAAAAAGAAGTGTGAAGGTGAGTGGCATGAGAAAGAAAACAAGGGGAAGACATCTCTGTAACCTGCATACTCCTTATCTTGCAGCATCTGTTTTCTGATATTGATGAGGCAGAAGGATTTGCTCTACTGTACTAAAACACAAGTTCCTCTTATACAGCACAGTAACAAAATTCAGGAGCTAATGCAAGGACTGTTCAGTGAAGGTACCTAAGTAGTCTTCAAAATGCCCAAAAAGAGAGTTTTTACATTTTTAAGTCTCAACCAGTAGGATCTAGAATTTCTAAAAATAGTTTTTACTAGATGTGATTTCTGCCAGTTGAATGCTGCTAGTAGCTGTTTAATGCAACTTGAGGAAGTCTGTGCAGTTGAAGGCTCACAGGTTCTCCTAAATGCCCGCTTTAAATCCTGCAGCTCCTATGCCTGCAAGAGAACCTCTTGCAGGTCCTGTAAGAGTAAGGAGGCTCGAGGGTTTGTTTGGTACATTTTTTCAGGTGTCATGGTAGGTGATAGGTCTGCCAATATCAGTGCCAGCATCTTATTGATTGAAATTAATCTTTACATACAGCTCTTTCTCAAATTCAGTGTCATTCTCAACACTGCTGTTTCTCATTATTTTCCCCCAAAAATGGTACTATTTTTATATTTTCTTTGACATTGTATTGATCGCCATTTAAAGGACACTGCCATTCTGGATGCTATTTTTCCATTAAAACTTGGAAAAAAAAATGTGGACAAATCTTTAAAAATGGATCTATTCTAGGCATTTGGGATGAAAACTAACATTTGTTTTGTTTTGTTTTCATGGGGTTTTGTTGTTGTTCTTGTTTTGTTTTAATCTTCAGAAATAGGTTTTCCTATTTCTACAGACTACAGCTAGTAGTTACTTAAGAAGAATATGTTTATATTATCTAGATTGCAAAATCTGGGATAAAACACAGATTTTTGTAAAAATCATAGGATTCAAAGAGGAATCTTATTTTGAAGGACGCATAATAGCAATACTTGTATGGAACTTCCTAGTCATTAAGAGAATAATGGCAACTCACATTTCCCAAATACAGTCATCCAATGTTTAGAGAAATCTTTATGAAGAAAATGACCAGACATAAAAAGTCCTTCTCTTGTAAGTGCAGGCATTTAATTGACTGCTCTGATCATTAAAATAAATTAGACTACATTCTCCACAACTCCCCATGGAACTTTTATCTCAAGAGAAAATTGTAAAACAATTTGCTGTTGCAATGCAAAACTGAAAACCATGTTTTCTATACAGTAGACGTGCCAAAGTATGCACTTTTTTATTTTAGCTTTTCTCTGTCATTCCTTAAATCAGATTAATTAAACTGTGTTCATTTCCTTTCTCTCTCTGTCTTACGCCCCCTTCTTGACAAGACAGACTTCAATGTCCACTTCAATCCTGCTACAGTACTTGATTTATCAAAGTAGTCTAACCTCATGAAAAATGAGGTTTAAGAGTCATAGCTGGAGGTAGCAATTCTAGTAAACTTTGCTTCCAAGATGCAACATCTTTTGTGACTGATTAATTAATTTTGCATTCCAATGTTGTGTTTCTTCTGCTCAAGCCTGTTCTAGTAATATAGTATAACTCACTTTATCATCACAGACAGTACAATCAAACAACTGTTGAGGTAACTCTTATACCTCTGTTGGATTTTAAACTGCGGGGCTTTTTGGCTTGTTTTGGGTTTTGGTTTGTTTTCCCTTTGTTTGTTTTTATACTTATGATCAAAAATTCCATATGTTTAGTTTCCTTTGATTTACCTTTCGAAGGTGATCTTAATACCTTCCTATTAACTTTCTAGGTGCTATTTAAATCTTAGAAAAGCAGGGCTTGCAGGTATCTCAAGAGGTCATTTGATCTTCTGCCAAAGGCAAAATCTGCTCTGCTTAAGTCATTCCTATCAAACATTTTTATTAACCTGCTTCTAAAGACTTCTGACCTCTTCTGACAAATTTTTATGATGCCTTTCTGTAATCATAGTTTGGCAGCTTTTTGATAGTGCATAATTTGAAGTTTTCTTGTTACAATTTAAATTCAATAAATCCTACCCTGTTCAACAAGACTATAAAGAATATTTCTCATGTATCCTTTAGCAGTCTTTTTGTTTTCCTAAATCCATGCTTCCTATAATTTTTTGAGTTATATCTTCCTCAAAGCTCCATTCCCAAAAATGGACCCAGTAAGCACCTGGTGTGTTGCCAGTGACAGAGAGAATGGAAGACTGATTTCCTATGTATTGCAAGCTGCCTTTTATTGCAGTTCCCAATCCAATTGCTTTTTTCATAGCAGTAAAACATATGTTTGCCTATGTGAATGTGTGATCCTCTGTAATCCCATATTCCTTTCTACGGAATTATCAACAAAATAATCTCAGTCAATTAGTTGGTCACTCCTGCTTAAGTGCTGTATCCTCAATCAAAGGATTTGATCAGCTGCTTGATCTCACTGCCTCCGCTCTGAGACATAGAAGTAACTTTAATCATGTACAGATGCATGATCAGCATAATATTTCATCATAGAACTTCTGCAAAAGTATTATCATAACATTTAAGCCACTGCCATGTTTGTAATTTACAGATTATCTGGAAGCTATGTTCTGTAACATTTGTGAATAATTTCTATCAGTTTTCAGATATTCAAGGTTTCCCTGAGGGTTGTAAATAGATATGTATATCTATATATATATATATTACATAGATATACACACACTATTATTGCTTATTAGATCCTTGTCATACAAAAGTCACTTTAAAAAGAGGCAGAAAAAAATGATAATGTTGCCATTTGTGAGATTTCTTAAAAGATTGATTATCAAGCATCAATTTCAACTTCTTTTTCTTTTCATAACTTAATTATTTTTCTTTTCATAACTTAATTATTTTTCTTTTAATTTCAGCTCTTTTTGGGGTTTTTTGTAGGTTTATTTGTTTAGTCTTAAAAATGCATCTACTAATTTTTGTACATTTCATTAAAAGATAATGCTTTGTTGTGTCAAATTAATACAAGAGGTAACAAACATGGAATATGCAAAGACAAAACCCCACAGTTCTATATGATTATGTAGAAATCGTAATCATAGGAATACATAGGAATTTCAGTGGCACAGTGATTTTATTTCACCAAAGTATCTTTTAAGACTTGTTACACACTGTGGAGATCAATGAGTAGCTTTAAGATACTCCTTCACTTTCCCTCTCTTCATGGATTTCATCTCCTGACAAAGATCTCAGTTAAAGAGTTTTATCATTTTCATTAGGAGAGAGAATGACTCATCTTGGATTCCTTAAAGATACAACACTGCATTTTCCTGGAAGTTGGCCTCCTAAATAATTATGTCACGATTTTGGTTTTGAGGATCTAAAGTTTCAATCAAAGACAATTTTTAAATTTTTTATGTGTTCTGTTCTCAGTTTAAATAATTCTTCTAATCTCCTAAATTCAGACTCTTCTAGGTTGGCATAAACCACTGAAGCTAGGAAAATGAAGTTATTTTTAGAAAAATAGGCTAGGGCAAGTTCATATTGCACTTACCTATTGTTTGTATACAATTGTATACAAACAATTGTTAAATTTCCTCAGGCTGTATTCAGCCACATTAAGGTGTGATTGATTTTGAGCAGTTTACTTTGGCCCTATCAACGTGACGTTCTGGATTTCAAATATGACATTTCAGAGGTGGATTTTGCATGTATCTCTTCAAATTCAGCAGATTTTTCTCTGGAGACTTGCTTAGTCGCCTGCCACTTATAAAAATGTGGTTGTTCCAACATGGGATTTATTTGAAAACTTAATAGTGTTTAAATATAATTGCTTTCATTACACGAGTTAAATATATGCCTGACAGAACTTTAGAATGGTGCATATGATGAAGGTGCCTAGGTTTTTTCCCAGCTATGGATTTTCTCTCTCAGTAAAAAGAGGGGACATCATTCACCTCTCTTCTTCCTTTTCTCCCTCACTTACTTTTTCTTTCCCAGCTTCCATACTGAAATTTTCTGCCTTTTCATTAGCTGCAGTATTTCTGTGATTCTTCTCTGAGTCACTGAACACTTTAACAGAAGTGTTAACAGAAGGCAGAAGGCAGAAAATTACCCAGATTGAGTTCTGCTGCCATTTTAGTAAGTGCTACTTGCCTTCAGAGGAGCTCAATGCTAACAACACATTGAAGAAAGTGGAATACAGGAACAATTTTTAATGACCAGGAGTTTTTCAGTTGGTTCAGCAGCTGTTTTTGCAGCTATTGTCTCACTGAGCTGAATAAAAATACTGCTTGTCCCGGCAAGTCTTGTTTTCCTTATCTCCATAAAAGATCATGTCTTCAAAATGACGATTGGCAAACGGCAGCTTTTGTCTAACCTGTGAATCATTCATCCCTAATATACACTAATCAAGATGTACTTTCTTGTTGTCACAAACAAGGTAAAGTAATCAAATAATCAAATAGAAGTCATCAGCTACAAATAATGATTTAGCACTAGAAAATGAATATTACTCCTTTTTATACAACACAGTCTCTTCCTGGAAATTGAAGGAGTTGTAGTCCTTGAATTTATTTGCACAAACATGCAACGTGCAATCCCAAAACACACAGAAATAAATTTGCATTTATTTCACAGGTATGACTAAAATTAACATTAATTAAGACTTTTTTTTTTTTAACATAGTGGATATTGGCAGTCAGGTTTGTTTTCTCAAGTCTTTCAGCTTTTGGTGGAGCTTTTTTCTTTTTTAAAAAAATTTTTTGTTTAGCCTAATTTATTTACTCTGTTCTTGAGGTGTTTGGGATTTCTTGTTTATTTTTGCATTTTTATGTGTGTTTTTAGTTCTTTATGGGGTGGCTATTCTTGTTTGACTTTGTGTTTTTTCTGATTTACTTTTTAATTATGTTAATCTAAATTTCATGTTGCTACTGATGTCTTCTAGGGATTTCTGCAGCTAATAGTTTTTCATAAGTTAAACAGCTGATACATGTAAAATTTGATATCCGTTTTCAAAATTGAGGCTTTTTTTGGATTTAGTGATAAATGAGTCGATTTCTGATCTGTGATCTCACTCTCAAGGAATTGCAAATAATAAGGAATTGTCACATCGTATATTTGACACATATCAAGAATAATGGTAAAGGAGATAGTTTATCATTGTAATCATTCAACTTTCAGCAGAAAAAAAAAGTATTTAAGTGGTATTTGTTATTAATACAGGTATACAAGACTATGGTGACAAAACAGTCATTTGGGCTGCCACTAAAGCACCTGCCTTTTGTTTGGTGCCCAAAATAACTCCGACTAAAGCACAAAAGAAGCCAGTTTGCCAGCTTAATATATGAGGTATTATAGACTAGGTGCTTAGTTGCATTCTTTAGCTAAACCAAACTTTTCTAAGGATGAAGACTTTTTAGAAGAAATGTAAATAAGTAGTATGAATCTGTAGGTATTACTGTATAGAAGTAATTCAAGAGGTTATGACCATCCTCCATACTTCAAGGATAATTATCAGCCTTCAGAGAACATCAGAGAAATAAAGCACAGAATACAAGCACTCTAGATCAAAGAGGAGAAAACATATCTTTCAAAATAAGTACTTGACGTAAACAATGAATTTTTGAACTTGAAGACAGAATTAGAGTATTGAGCTAACTTAATGGCTCCTGACTTGCATTGTAATATAGAAGAGATTTTGTAGTTGTTTTGAATTCCTACTCTCTTGGCAGGCTCTGCTGGAAGTTACCATAAAAATGTTATTCGCTATCTCTAAAAATTAGCTGATATTGCTCACAGATTTTCTTCTCTCATAAAAAGCAACATGAATTCATGAAGGTAGGGGTGAGAAATGACTTTTGCTTTGGGAAAAATTGCAGTTTAAAAGGTAGTGGAAAACTCAAGACTTCACTTAAAATAAATCAGCGTTCTGAGTTTATGGCTCAGAGCAGTGAAAACTTCCCATGATACATTTCATACCTTAGCAATAGATTTATTTTGCTTTTTGAACAGATTTTTCAGATCTGTCTAAAAAGTGCACAACAGGGAACTTGCACATATGATCATCTGTGTAAGCTGGATGAATCAGAACAGTCCACAGTTCTACAGAATTCATCTTGTTTGTTGTCACCACAAGAGAAAAAAAAAGTATAATTCTAGACTAGACTACCTGTGATATTTAGATTTATGAAACCTGAAGCATCACAGCTATTGTTTATGCTGGAGTTGAATCTGGTGAAGGATGTCAAATGCCATAAGAAGGGCTTCCACAGGTACAGAAGCAGCAAAAGGAAGACAAGAGAAATTAGGAGCTTCATGATGAGTGGGACAGGACCACAGGTGATAGAGACTGAGGAGAAGGTTGGAATCCTGAATGCCTTCTTTGCCTTGGTCTTTACTTGTAAAAAAGCCTCCAGAAATACCTGCTGGGAACCAGGGGGTGGATCTGGAATAGGCAAAGTGTACCGTTAGTGGAAGAGGATCAGCTCAGGCAATACTTGCATGATCTGGACATACGTAAATCCATGAGCAGTGGTGGGATGCATCCATTAAAGCTGATGGAGGCAGCTGATGTCATTGCAAGTCAGTATTAATTCATGAGTGGAAGTCAGACACTTAGCAGCCTGATAACCTTCTATGATGGAGTGTCTGGCTTGGTGGATGAAGAGAGAGGAATAGATTTTGTCTATTTTGTTTTCAGTAAGGCTTTTGACACTGAATCTCATAATATTTTCTTAAAGAAGCTGTGGAAGTGTGGGCTCGATGAGCAGACAGTGAGGTGTGCTTAAAAATGGGTGACTGGTCAAGGCCAGAGGGTTTGACCAGTGGCTGAAGTCTTGTTGGAGGTCAGTAACCCCATATGTATCCCATGGGTCAATATTGAATCAAATTCAGTTCAGCACGGTGTGGATGATTGGTTAACTGCAAATGAACAGTGAAATTTTCTAACTCATTACTTTTTTCATCTTTACTATGTTTGGACAAATTCTGGTTTGTGCTTATTTAGTTTTCTGATACAAGAGATGCCATAAAGTTTAGAAAAAATATGATTTATTGTCTTTTGATTCAGATGTCTTCTGTCATTTATATAAGGTGAGGCTGGAAAGCAAACATATCTGACAAGCTATTTCCAGACTAACAAGAGCAAAGACAACAAAAACTTGACTGCTGCCTAAAATATTGGAGATTATTCTTAGGCTTTAAAGATTCACTTTTATTTTTAGATGTATATGACTTCTCCCTTTCCTTTTCCTTTTTTTTTTTTTTTTTTTTAATTGTACAGTGATTTTGCTTGAGCTCATAATGAAGTGCTTTTGATCAGCACTAAAAAAGGTCTACTGGTTGAGTCCTTAAATGCAAAACTTGTGATGAGAATAAACTTCAAGGTCTCAGAATGCGCTTATCAGATCTACTGTATGAATAAGTGTCAGGTCCCAGAGCAGATTGCATAAATCTTTCTGGTTGAGCTTGGTGAGTGCAAAGCTTAATACCCACAGGCTTGCAATCTTTTTGAAGGTGATTATAATTCAGCACCAGCTTTGCATCCTGGATGAAGCTTCCCCTTGAACACAAAGTATGTTACATGCTTCTGTGCTAGTGATCAAAATACCCAAAAGGTTGCCAGTCTTGAAATTCTTAAACCTGCAAAATGATGTTAAAATGCTACATTCACTCAACTAAGCTGCAAATTCAGTTATTGTAGATTGGAGGCACAGTTCTATTTCATATGCCAAAAACTAATTTCAGTCATATTGTTTTTTTACCGTTCTCTATGGTGTGGTCTAACTCAGAGATTTACTAAAAGTTTATGGGTGGTAAGTTTAATATTTCATGACTTTTTTTCTTATTTGCACATTCAGGTAAGAATTACTGCCTGAGGAAGCAAATAAGTACTTAATTTTCCAAGTAAATATAGGCAGTATATGCTCTTCCGTGACTGTTCAGGAAACATCTGTAGTCATACTATACAAAGTTTGAAGATTTAGTTGTTGATAAGGAACAACATATTGTTTTATGATTGTTTTGACTCTTTATTTAAGTAATAGTCCCAAGCTTTTCAGTTTCACAATTCTAAGTAAATTTTACTGTAATTTTTAACAATTTACTGTGAACTGTAAACTTTGTATTATCAACTGTCTCCCACCTCTTACTACCAAAATACTGAAAAGAACAGATAATAGAGTTTGTTATTGTAACAGTCTATCAAAAATACTCTTAAAACTCTATTAACCTCAAAGAAAACATTTTCATTATTAAACTGAGGTACACTGTGGTCTCAAATGTTAAAGAAGATACTGTTGAAAATTTTCTCCTACTTTTAAGAGTGTAGCATAAATCAAAGTATAGCTCAAAAAATTCATAGCATTCTTTTAGTAATTCTTTATCTTTGGTATTGGGTGATTATAAAGTAACAAACTAATCTGCAAAATTCACTGATTCACATGAAGTCATGCGTTCAACCCTTGATCAAACATAATTTAAGGCTACTTTACTTGAACAATTTCACCTTCTCTTGGCAGTAAAGTTTTAAAATAATTTTGTTTCAGTCTCAGTACTTCCCTAAGAAAGGAATATAAGCTTTTTTGCTTGGAAAACAATTCCATTTGTCATTTCCATACCCTGTTGTGAGGTATTAAGAAGCACTTCTTCCCTATCTTTGTGGTCACATCCAAAAGACATCCATTAGATATCCATTGTCTATAAGGTCAAATGAAGAGCAAAATAAATATGTCAACTTAAACTGCATTATCAGATCTGTAAGTGGACTCCTTCTTCCACTAAAAAGAAACAAACAAAACTTTCTTAAAAGCTGTAGGCTGTAGAGATACCTTTGGAGAAGTATACTGATATGAGCTAGAATGACTCAAAGTTTAGCTATATCATACTGCTATGTCCTGTTTTAAATTTTATGTTGATTTCAATGATTATTTATTGTATATAGTAACACAGTGTCCCTGTACTGTATCTAATACACAGATATTAGGTGTTACATGGATATTAGGTGTAAGGTAGATAAACAGCTATAAAAGGACCTTGCCCATCACAGTGGTACCATTAGAAGCATTTTAAGTTACACTTAAAATCTACAGGGTGATAAACTAACTTATTTTTTGGGTAAATGTCCTAATATGAACTGATGTTTACATTCTTACTATTGCCTGTTTATTTATCTTTTTCTTGATATAAAGACAAACATACATAATCACACAAATATGTCCAATGGTATGTGTAGTGTATGTGTGTGTGTATGATAATATGTGCACAAATGTGCTCATGTTTTAGTAAATCTTCCCTGGCAATTGTACCTTTTCTGTTGATATGTAGAGTTTAGCCAGAGCCTGGGAAAAGAATCATCACATCATCCTGTTCTTCAATCTATTCATCAAGCTTATGTACATTATAAAATTGTAGCAGTTAGTTGTAGACATAGCAGTATATTGAATTCCATTTGGGATGCTGTAAGAAAGTTCCAGCAAAGTTTATCTGAGCTTTCGCTCTTGTGTTTGTACTTAAATCAGTGGAAATAATAGTTATACTGGGATAACGCCAGTCAAACAAAATGTTGTAGTAAAATCACTGTTTTCATGAAAAAATCCTACCTATTACTGAGTCTCTTAGAACAGTAAAGCTTCTTAAGTGCTGGCACTACTTTGGAGGTCATGTTGTTCTCATGCTAACAAGAAGACACTATTTCAACCTAAGCAGAAAGTACTGAATAAGTCAGTAAAAATCAAAATCTTTCACTACCTCTGTTTCTCTAAATTTCTAAAGTTTTCTGAGGTGATATTCAAAGCCAAAAGGACATTTTCCTGGACAGATTCATTTTATTCAGCTACAAGAAACTATGGTCTGTATAACGTAAGGTATTTTAAGTTTTTTAACTTTTGGACAGAGAGATACTATCCCCCCCTTCAAATTAGTTTATACTGTCAAACTTCTACAATAAAGGATTTTTAAAGTTCTTTTGTTTGCTAAAGGTGGAAGCCTGTTTCTCCTAAATGCGAGGAAACAGTTTTGCACTTACCAGGACTGCCAAGCATGTAAAATTATGATTTTGGAAACAAGTGAATGCCATTCTTGTACTCAAAATTGTATATTCTTCTGGTTTTTTGAAAAGAGTTTTATTACATATGCTAGTTATCTCAAGGAGAAACATAAAAATGTACCACAGATTAAAAAAAAAATAAAATTCCCATGATAAGGAAAATTAAAAAGCTGGACCAGTGAAATATATTGATGTAACAGCCACTTACAAAAAAAATTGGAATGAAATGCTAGTTGCTTGAGCCCAGTGCTATGCTGGCAAAACCAAAATATTCAGGAATATTAATGGAAAAAACATTGAAATAATTTTTCAGGTACTTTTTGCTTTCCCTTTTTATTTTATATGCAGAAAGCATAACCATTTTGCCATGAAGGCTCAGGCAACCAAGGCTCCTTGCCATGGAAATAAGGTGCTCACTTGACAGTAGTGTCCTTAGAAATGTGAACTGAGATGCTCCATTCCGGCGAGTTGGTAATTCCTAAGGTCACACAGGACAGCAGAACTGTAGGTTCCTGCTGTTTCTGAACAGTCTGCAGAATGAGATATGATGCTTACACATAGTTCTCTTGGCTCTAAATACTTGAATTCCACCCGAACAACATTTCATTTTACCCAATATTTGTCTCGGTTTCTCATCTAGTCAGTTAATGAGATCAGAATCTCATGCATTTCCATATTTCCCATTTCTGTTTAGTGTTGGTACTTCCTCTGTTGTGACTTTGGATCCTATTGTTTATGATAAATCTTATTATGAGTTTGGTTGCCAGGTTTTGAAGTGTCTGTCAACATTTTAGGAAAAGAAACATTAGTAATATGATCTGAAACTGCATTCCCTTTTGAAACACTTGGCACTTTACATCAGAAAGTTAGTAGTATTCTCTGTTTATTTTCATAAATATTTTTAAAACATCTTATCCTTTGAGGATGGCCATCAGTATATTTTTTTCCCCAGCTGGAGATGGTGTCAGTAAAAGCATAGCACAGCTATGACAAGTTCTTGACTGACTGTATCCAACAAGGGGTGTTTACGAATGCAACAGTCAAACTCTTTTCCTGAGAGACTGTGCTTTTGTTTTACGAGGTCCAGCTTCTACTGACTTAGTGATCAGTTTGGTATCTTGTTTCAGAATCTCTGTTTTGAGCAGGTACATTAGCCAACATCCAACTAGCCGCCTCCAAGAAAGCTTGTTATGTATGAATATCCTTGACCTTATGTGAGATGTTATGGATCTGGTTCAGGTAGCATTTTTGTCATGTTGTGAGGGCAAAATTGTAGTTGAACTTAAAATTCCTGCTGGTTCGTGGAGCATAGGTAATGTACAGCTACTGAGAAAAACACAGAGAGGAAGGCAAAAGGGAATAAATCCCACTGCTTGTAGCTCATAGGTCCTTAAGGCGTGCAGATTGGTTTGGCTTTGGGTTTTTTTGGGGTCTTTTGTTTAAGTTCAGTTTGGTTTTTTTCATAAATAGAGTTTTTCTCATGTTTTATAAGAGCATTTTCTTATAGCAAAATTTGCTCTTCTTTTCCGTGTCTAACTGATAAAAATTTTACTAGCATTTGCCCTTACAATAGCTGAATCTAACAGATGAAAGAGTAAAATCCACAGTGGGCATAGATTAAAACCCATACTGATTCACCTGTATGTTACCAAATTAACACTTGTTCACCATAATCCTTCACCACAATTGCCTCTTATCTAACTACATATGTGCTGTGGTTGCTGTCTTTGAGAATCTGTCTGCCTTCTCTAAGCCACCTTTAATGATAATAGTGATTTCAGCTGGAGTGTTTATCTCAAAAGACACTTTTCCAATTGTATTCAGCATTTAAAAAAAAAAATATTTCGTGATCCTGATTGCTATACTTAGCCTGCATTTGTTAAACAGGAACCAGATTTAGTGTCTGACTTAACACAAAAATACCAGGAACAGTGTTTCCTTACAGTAATAGAGATTATACACTTTTGTCTAAATTTATAAGCAAGAGAAAAATGTATGCTTATATTTGATGTACTGGTATGCACAGATATACATATTTCTGTGGCAGTCCTTCTGTCCTGATTTTAATAGGCTGAAAACACTACTCGAGGTAAATGGGTAAATGTGGTCAGTTGGAACAATCAGGACTGGATTTTGAATATCTAAGTTAATAGAGAGACTTCAGTGACCATAGTAAATATTTTTTCACTCTGTTAGAGCAAAGTATTTTTATGTAGCTATTAGTTAAATTCAAATGTGAATATTACTAAAAATTTCAAAACACTTCCTTATGACAATATGGGAATAAAATCCCATTAGTGACTTCTGTATGTGTGGTCCATATCAAAACAAAGTATCAAAGTAATCACTATGACTGCAAATACTGGTTGGTATCTATACTACTTCCAGACATACTTTACTAAAATTGCATTGGGTTAAATTGAAACCAACCCATTATATTTTCCAAGATTAGACTTTTAAAAGTAAGCAAAATTATAAAGCTTTTGGCTTTTAAGACACAAAGACGGGCACTGTCGATATGCGTAAAGCCTGGATTTTAAAATAATTTAAAAGACATGCAGATAAGGGTAGTAAAAGTGTTAAATATTATCTGGTTTAGTTGGAAGATTAAGATATGACAAATTTTTGAGTAAGAGAGAGTAAGAGAGAACTAAATTCTCCTGCTTCTACTTGATGGCTTGAAAATGATGGATTGGATGTAGAAAAGATGGATTGGAACCAGTCAAGCAGCAATCCTAATAAGCATGTGAGTCTAAGGCTTCCTATGAGGAGATTCCTTGTGACAAGTATAATCATGACTTAACATGGCAGACCTTGATGAATATCAAGAACAAAGACTGTGAAGTGTGATTGTTGTGAACAGGTTCACATGCTTCTGTAGCAATGCTGAAACAGCAGGCATCAAGGAATGTTCAGTATAATAAACATATCAACCTGAAGGATCCTTCATCTGTATCTCTGCTTCTTATTAGCCAAAATAGAATGTATTCACTATATTCTGTGATTAAGTGATTCATTTCCTACAGATGCACAGTGAGCTCCACTTGTGAATTAATTAGTGTATTTATATATGTGTGTTGGCTCTACAAAAACATTTCTGTTGGTCAAAAATTTCAGGAGTCCTAAAGTCTTTCCCTAATCTGAAATTAATACCTAGTGTTGTTTTATTCACCCCCAAAAAAAACAGATTGGACAAGACAATGATTAATACAATCTGACATTCTCAGTATTTAGGCTTTGGTGGAAGTACAGGCAGCGTAAAGTTTAGGAGTAAGAATCTCTAGCTGAGAATACTATATCACTAACCCCAGAATTCATGTTGTCATCATTAACCTTGACAAAGTAAACATAATCTCACAGCTTCCTATTCTCCCCTAGTCTGTCCTATTTCTGGTTTTGAAGTATGTAGACTTTAAGGGCAGTAAAGAACGTTTTCCTTTGATTACAGGATTATCTTTCTCTTTCCAGCATATAGTGATCATTGTTGAGGTTTAGGAATGACATTCCCCAGTCCTGTGCCTCCACTGAGACTCTCCAAACCATGCGCTGCTCTGCAGCTCCCTGCTTTCCCTTTGCCCCTCCTGCTGAGGGAAGCTGGAGAGGAGACTTGGAGGTCCATAAGGTAAAGATCACGAGTTGAGATAAGGACAATGTTTTGGGAACAGCAATGAAAAAAGAAAACACATAATAACAGCAGCAATAGTAATGGCAGAGGGAAAAAGAAAGAACAGATTCACATGGGAAGCCCAGGACAATACACAACACCAGACAGCTCCCTCCACCACATTTACTCAACTGGACAAGATCCCCTTCTACTCAGAGGAGAGTCCCTTTCCCCTGCACCCAGCAATGATAAGAGGTGGTATGGAATAACCTCTGGGTCCTAGCCATGCCCATTCACAGTAATTAATTAACACAGTAATTAACTCTGTCCTTTCTAGAACCAGGAATGGCATTCAGTGGGAAATCTGGGGGGAAAAGCAGAGGAAAGCATCCTGTATGTGGCTGGAGGAACAGCTACCACTTGCCTCACCAATGGTGTTTGGCAGGCTGACATCTCCTTCAGATTTTCACATCATCACTTGAGCAGTCTCCAGACCTTTGTCTGTACATTGTGGTCCAAAACATATTGTGATATGTGGCTATGGAATCATAGTCTTTAAGTCACGGTTCTCTTTGTGAAAATAGGAAAGTTCTTGTGGAAAAATATAGCTATAAATATTGTCATCTCTTTGGCAAAATGGAATTTTGCTTCTAATTATTTCCTAATGTCTACACTGTTTCACGTGTCAAGCTGAAACATTGAAATAGCTATCAATGATTGGAGGTGAATTGTGAAAGCATCATATTATTATTTCAATTTTTAAAAATATATAATAATAATAATAATGTTATTAAGTTCAGTTTTAATTTATAAAAGGATGCACTGGAGGCAAGCATAGGAAGCACATGTACTGCAAAGCATGGTGGTTTCCATCTTTTACTTTGAAATATGCTTACTCAGGCGTGCTGCAAAAAATCAGCTTTCATTTCAGCCAGTGGTATTTTGAGAAGTAGGATCTTACAAGATCAGTCTCAGAAAGAGAAAATGAAATCTTAAAATAAGATTGGACACTACCTAACAAAAGGCTCCTGAAACATTCTTGGTAAGATAAATTAGAATACTAAGTGATGGGTTGTGTCAAAAATTTATGTATTTAGCAATTTTTGAACAGCAGCTAATTCTACAACAGAAGGATAAAGGTCTTCATCTACAGAAGACACTGTCTATATTGAATGCTGTAAAAGAGTCATTACAAGTTTATCTCAACAAAAATAGTTCTGTGGTTGGAAGATATACTAATTACATGTGTATCTATGTGTTTGTATATAATACTATGTAAATATGTTTCAGTGCCATGGTTTAACCCCAGCTAAAAACTAAGCACCATTCAGCTGCTTGCTCAATCCCCCACAACAGGATCAAAGAGAGAATTGAAAGATTAGTAGGAATATGTAGGAATTTCTTTTAAAAACTATTAAAAAGTTTTCAAAGGACCGTTTTTAAACATACATTACAAGATTTCCCTCTTTCATATCTCTGCAATACAATATGATTATGAACAAAAGCAAATGTTAGAAAGTGCAGGGCTGTAATTTTACATCTTGCAGCTCAGAGAGAATGTATTGATTGTTTTCACATTAGCTGATTTACTTCCAACACCATTAAAGGATTAATATATATTCATAAAATTTCATTTTCCATTATAGCCAAGCACAGGCTCTCTAGATGTAGTACCTAAGAGTGGTACAGCATATTTCAGGCGATAAACTGCAGATTTTATAAAATCATATGATTTTACTCTTCTAAAATCACTCAGACATTCTCAATATAGTTGACTTAGAAGTATGTACATTTCTTAGATTCCTATTATACCATGGTCCCAAGGCAAAGATTTCATGGGAGTAAGAATTTTCCTTGAAGTGGGAAATTAGCTAAAGAAAAAAGAATCAATTTCTTATCACTTAGGCAGAGTCATAGAAGTTTCTGTAATCTCTCATATCTATTTTTCATTTAAGTCTCCAAGTTATTTGCTAAGCATGAAGAGTAGAAGAAAAAAGGGGGGAACATTAAATCCACTGACTATCTTATTTCAATGAGAAAGCTTCTGCTTGCTGAAGAAACAGGATTAGTACCTTTAAAGAAGAAAAAAATGCAACAAAATCCAACCTATCTATTAAATCACTGACCACTGCTATCTAAATAAAGAATAATATTTACATTTAACATCTGAACTGCTAACAGAGTAGACTGATTTCATTTAAGAAGATGATGAGTGAGAGTTAAATATTTGAGAAAGATAAATTTGCCATCATATGTTATATGCATGTGTTTGTTGAAAATGGTCTTATCTATATACATAACATAAATACAAAGTTGCAACTAATTAGAACCATTGGAGCTCTGCAGTGACAGTGTTTTGATGCACTTGGTTTATGAAGCTCTCGTTTCAAGGAATACTCAGTCTCCTTCAGTTCAGGCAATGTCTTAAGCTTTCCTTCTGCTAGTTGCAATAATATGGGTGATTTCTTATCCCCACAAAGAAATGCATCAAGTAATTTGCTGTATTGCAGTCATATCATCTAAGCTATCTGGAGCTGTTTTGTAGACACTATTTCATAGAACCCTAAAACACAAAATATAAGAGACATAATAAGCCCTTTCCTGTTGTAATATCTTGCATTTAGTTCAAAGTAGTTCAATTTGTCTAGCAGATTATTTAGTTTAATTTTTCTAGGAGATTATTAATAGTGGGAAAAAAGTGCATATGCCTTCTACTTTAATAACTTGTGATTTTGAAAAGTCTACATCATTGAAATGATATCTTGAGGCATTTATTACTTATCCTTATTACTCAAAATAACTGCACTTAGGACAGTTTATAAACTCAACATAATAATTTGACATACACCAAAGTACATTCACACCAACATTAGGACATGGCAATGAAATAGTTCATTTTGGTAAAAAGTTAACAGAGAAAAAGTAAGATTTTGTACAGTAAGTATGAGTGAACTGATATATTTAGCAAGCTTTTTAAGGTTTTCTGTTTAGAACAGGAGCTTAAATGGTTTGCCTACCAACCAAGCATTTTTTAATAAAAAAGTCTCACATTTTAAATTTTCAGATGTATCTTTCTCAATAGAGAAAAATTGTATGTGTATTTCATTGTGTTGAGCTTTAGATAGCTGGATCCAATTTAAACATAAACTATTAATCTCATCAAATGTATTATAGAATTTGCTTGTGTCATTTGAAATAGAATCAAAAATGTTAGGCAACAAACCTGAGAAATACTCAATAAATAAAACTACATAGTTCTATTCTATTCAATATATATTTCCATGCAGAATTGAGTTTGGAGAAGAATTTCATAATTCATTGTTGGAAAAACCCTTGCTGGTTTAGTCAAGCAAGAAAATTACCCCCAAAGCCCACAAGATTCATAATGCTTAGAAAACAAAAAGAAAAAAAATGGCAACAAAAGATAAGGGCAATTCAAAACCTAATGAGACATTTTAGGCCTCATTTACATCTCTAACCTGATGCAATTCCTCAAAATGTTTTTCTTACAAATTTGCATACTAAAAGCTTATTCTTCCCTAGCCAAAATGATTATGAGATTTCCCACACTATACTGAAGTTAGCATTAGTTTAAAAGCTACTTATAGTCACTTCTAGACGATGACTCATGTATTATTTTTAAATTCACACCTCTATTAGAGCTGATAGTGCAACCAAATACTTTTTTCTTGCTATATGATGCCTGTAAATTTAAAACAGAAATTTTTACGGATCATTACTACAAAGCATGATAGTTTTATCAGTAAACAGCCTTTTGTGCTAGACAAGTCTATTTTTTTATTATTATTAAATGTAAATTAAAAACTCCAAGTATGTGGATAAATGTCTTTTGATTGGGTAAGCATCATCTGGTGAATAGTGCATATATGGATCTCCAAAAGGCTTTCAACAAAAACTCCTTGTCAAAGGCTTTTAGGGAAATCAAGCAGCTGTGACATAAGGAAGGTCCTTGCATGGATAAGTAATGGGTAGAAAGAAACACACCAGGCAAATGTTCCCTGTAATCAGTAAAGCAAATTGAAAAACTAAGGTTCCTTTCACCAGAGAATACCCATCCTATAGACTGTGTATGTCCCTGCAAATGTATGGTTAAAGGACCAGCCTTCTAGTTCTCTTTACACTTAATTTTCAATCACAATTTGAATTTTAATTGAAATTTGGCATTTTCAGAAGTAGCATAAATACTGTTGTTAAAATAACACAAGGAAACAGAATATCTGTTTATTATTATTATATGATTTTTTTACCTGATTCAAAGTTTAAAATACTTAATAATAGGTGAAATATTTTGGGCTAAGGTGAGTAATGAAAATATTTAATGCAAAAGAGAAATAATGTAAATATGGAACATTTTATGATATGTTTAAGAAGATACAAACTTTAGGCACAAATAAGAATGATGAGTGATATCAAATATAAAATGGTGAAGTTTATAAAATACAAGCATCTTATGAATTTAAAATTCCTTTTAAGACATAGCCTTTACACAGGAAAGTGCTTTTTAGGATAAATGCTTACCTAAGAATTGTTAAATTTTTCATGCAAAGCCCTGCAGCAAGAAATCTGTCACCTGAAATTATCTCTGCTTTGTGTGTTTTCACACTTCTGTTAACAGTGAACTGTTAATTGATACGCACAGGAGTCGCACACAAAAAAAATAAGATTGTGGACAACATGCTGCCGCTTTGTGGATTAAAAAGCTCACAAGGTTTCCTCAAATATCTGATATTAAGTAACTTTTGGTTTTATATTAGCTTTTTACCTCGTGCTTTGAATGCATCAAAACTCTTAATCAGTTTTGGACAAATAAAGCAGAGGAATAGGAATCTGAAGTAATTCTCTTGAAAGTCCTCTGAAAATAGATGTTTGAGTAGCGGGGAGAGAGCCAAAATTATATCTGAGGTCTTTAGAAGGAGTAAAATTAATTTAACTCTATTATTGTAATTCTTTAGATATTAGACAGTTAGAATGAAACTACATAAATTGTTTTATAAAGGTGCTGTTCGTGGAAATATCTGTTTCCTAAAGAAATGAGATTACAAGTTTTTAGATGCCTGTTGCTTAGTGTCCAGTAACATTACTTTATCAGAAACTTCTGCAAGCTTAATCTGAGCCCTTTGACAGGCATGATTACTATCTTAGCTGGATGCAATAGAAATAGGTGAATACATAATTTTATCTAACACTTCCTGGGACATATTTCTCAAACTATTGCATGTTAAAGTATTAGACCAAGGTCTTGAAAAAGGGACCCAAATTATTCCTTAGGAAAAAAATTAGCCTTCTGTGTCCAATACCTATTTCAGAAATTCCTCTCTTAGTTACTGCCTGACTCTGGAGAGGCCTTAACTCCCAATACCTTGGGGGTTTTGACATAAAATAACAACAGCCTATATTTCTTTGCATGAAAAAATGCCTTGATCTTGGCAATTGAGAAATGTTACATCGAACTAGTTCCTAAGTATTTTTAGGGATCCTGTGGGTTTTGTCCAAGGCCAAGAAGGCAATCAGTCCAACAGAGCTTCTTGGGTTACATCTTCCTTCTTAAAGAATACTTTAGATACTAGATGTCACGTGCTGTTTCTGGAACAGAAATTCTTCATCTCCTCCTAAAATTATGTGCTGTGCAAAATAGAATTCAAGGTTCCTTGGGACAGCAAAACAGCAAGAAAACCCCACCGAACTTAAATTTCTGGCCTCAAAACAAAAAGAGTACAGCTGGAAAAATGAAATAGGCTTGGCATTTACCACTCTTGTTTTTCTATGAAATAACCACGTTAAAGTGCTACATGTCAGCACCTTTATATTCCCTGTTTCCTGCCTCTCCCCAGGGCAATTCCGCTGAATAAACAGACACACTTTTTTCTTAACAGAACATACATTAAACAGAAGAGATGCGTATCCTCCTGAAATAGTACTGCAAAGGAGGGAAAAAAAAAAAAAAAAAAAAAAAA
>VWZU01003589.1:255092-274447 GCA_013397095.1 Sterrhoptilus dennistouni
AAAAGACTATCATCCTCCTCCTCAATTTGAGGAGAAAAAAAAAGGCTGGTAGCCCAAGTTTTAAGATGTTCTGAAAGATGAGGCCAAGTTGAAGGATGAGCCTCATTATATTCCTATGCTCTGAGATTTTAGGCCACAGACATTTTAAACAGCTTGTCTTAGATATTGTGCATTCTCTCTCTGTAAATACCTGCACATAGACCCCTAAGTGACCCCCAGCTCAGTCTGTCTTGTGCTTTAAGAATCAAACCTGGACATTTGGCATCAAAAGCTTTCTTTTAAGGAGGCCTGAATACCACATTGCAGACCAGTTGGCTAAATATTAACTATACATTATTTAACTTGAAGCTTATTCAGCTTTATTCAGCTTTCTTAGTCTCTTCTGGCTTTTTTGTTGATCAATGATCATTGTGAGAATATGAGAAAGATTTTTCCATCACTAGTAGTAAGAACCCTGTCTGCTGCAGGAAATTTTGGCAGGCTAACATACCTTGTATAGCCATTGCAAAATCTTACTGGCTTCACTTACATGACAATGACCTTTTGTTATTCTCATGCTTTATAAACCTCCCTGTCATAGTTATTTTCAGTAGTTCTTTGCCCTTCTGTTTCTGTTGTCACCCAACTACATTCATGTTGGCGTACAGAGCACGAGTTATTTTCTGCCCATATGGTCTCAGTGAGTTAATCCATTTCTAGATTGTTGTACGTCAGTGCTGAGAACTCCTAAATATTTTCTTGTGAATTTCCATCTGGAAGTCAACATCTCACCTCCTGTCTTTCTAATATCTTTTTGTAGCAATTGCATAGATTCCTTAGAGCACATGGAAAATTGAAATTGCCCCATTTAAAATTCTGTTTCTTTTGCTTTTCTTCTTTCTGCAGCACTGGCAGCTACTGCATTATTGTCCCAGACATTTATTTTTATTTGAGTTGTTTTGTGTTAACTAATAACTATTAATATTTCAAAATAATAAAAAATAAGGTCTGCAGCTTTATTTTCCTTTAAAATTTGTTTTTATTATTGGTAGATGTTGAGTGATTGAAAGGAAAAGCCTGCACATAGGAATCTATGTTTGGTTCACAAATGTAAACATTTCTCATTTATAAATAATACTGGGTCTTCACAGTTTAGTCTCCCTTGGTTTTGATAGTAATATTTTAATAACTTTCTTATTTAAATAAAGTAATTATTTATGCTATTTCAGTATCTTATCATTATCTTAATTTGTGATACCAAAGAATTAAGCATTTCTACTTTCCTCCTTTAAAAAAATTTTTCAGAATTCATCGTCTCTAAATTGCAGTACTGCTTTTTCAAGGATTCCAAAACATAATATAACTTTGGTAAATGCCTTTGTGACAATAGACTGCATTAGCATTGCCCTTTAAATGTGGGGTTTTTTTGGTTGTTTTCACTTTAATTTATTCTCACTTTAATTTATTAATTACCTCTCTGTTTCTTATTTATAAAAGATTAATTTTTAAATACGGACAGGCATTTTTTTCTTAGTCAAATCAAGAAATCATAAGAAAGTATCTGTTGTATTGTGCAGGTGTGCCATTGTGTGACAGTGCAATGGGAAAACCTCCTTTCCACAAAGTGCCTCCTTTTCCCCAATCTCCACTCCATGCCCCAAATTTATCAGGGGCTAATTAAAACTCTGAAGATTTTTTTAAGACTTTTCTTAAGCCTGGCAAAAGCTGAAGTTAAAACAAAGATTTCTTATATCCTTCTGATCTATGGATGATATACCAACCTTTTAAATCTGATAGCAATCAGCACAACCTGAATTATCTGTAGCTTGCCATAAATTATTCTGTGAGATCCACAACAGGATGAGTACTGAGAAATGCAAAAATCACAATTGCTTGTATCCATGTTCCTTAGACACGGATGAAGGTTTTTAGCTTTCAGAAACTTTAGTAAACCCTGTAATTTTAGGGATTATTTTACAGTTATTCTGATAACACAAACCAATTGTAGGTAACGAATAAATTTATACTCTACACGTTATAAATTGAAAGGACATGATTCCACAAAAGTACACTTTGAAAGGTTTTTGAGATGTTTCTGTGAATTTTTTTCTTGCACGTCAGATGTCTATTCTGCATCATATTACAAAAGCGAGCTAAACTTAAGCTGAAATATGTCAAGGCATTGGGCATTGCATATCAAGTCACAACATATCTATCTATTGCTCAGTATTACTATGAAGTCCATTTTAGAAATTTATCATTTCCTTATGAAAATAAACTCTTCTAGGTATACTTATGGCTTTTGCATCAAAGTCCTTAACAGAAGATAAGGTGAACTACATGATAATTTCTAAGTGAGCTGAAAAAATAAGCAGCAAACATCAAAAAAGCATTTATATGTCACGAAGTGTAATCTATATGATTTAGAATATAATCTAGACACTTTTATTTCTGACAGTTCCAACAAGTATCTTCACTGTGGTAAAGCATAAGCCTCTGATGGTAATACAGAAATTTCAGAGAGCAGGTGCACAGGAAGCTGCACTAGACATTTTTAGAGGAAGTTTGCATCTTTCAGGAATGTCTACTAAAAGGAAAAAGAATATGGCAGCTATGACAAGATCAGTAAATAGGACAACCTAACAGGCAATGATACTAAATTAGCACATAGAAAAGAGAGGGACCAGGGTATCTGCTGAATGACTGAAAATAACATTTAGACGGCTCAGCCTGAAGTCTTCCCAGAATATGCATTATTATATCTTTTACCCCACTTCTCTTTTTAAAATACCACCTTCCCTTCCATTTCCTTCTGCCAGCACAGTCATGAACTATTTGTAGGTTCTGTGGAAGATACCTCTGCTACTGTAATAATACTTCTGTATTATTGTAAAAAATTATCATTCTGTCAGCAAAGAAAAAGAACAAGAATATGCCACAAAACCATATTTTCAGCTGTGTTTTCCTGGTACAGTCTAAACTGATAGCTCAGTGATGGATGGGAATATAGCCCTTATGTATAATGCTCAAAATTTAATTAATAACCACCCCCCAAAAAACCTAAAATCAGGCACATAAACTGTCAAGTGATTTCCAAAGAATGGAGGGAGAAAAGGGTTTGTTTTCATAAAAAGAAGTGTGAATACTAGAATTCTGGTTATCACCTTAGAAAACCAGCTGTACGCTGTACTAGGTGCAACTTGGTGTCAAATAGTGCAGGAACATGGACAATAAACATTCCATGTCCCTTTCTACCTATTGGTCTGTGATTTCTCCCACATCCTGGTGTAACAACATCCACATGTTGTTATATGTGCCTGTCCTATTTAAATGTACACACGATGGATGTTATAAATGTTGCCTTCTCTAGTGCAAAATAAGAGCTTTATGGATAGTTGCAAGCCATATGTTCTCAAAAAAAATAATCTTTTCCAGATGAACTAGTGAAGCCAGTTTGACTTTTTTTTCAAAATTAGTATCTAGCTGCCAAATTTTGCATGGTATTTATCATTCATTTTTGTCACATCTCTAATTCTACTTCATATGAATCCTAGCAGTATTATCTTTGAGTAGTAAAAAATTAATTCCGATTCCCATTTTCTAAGCATATTTTTATTATAGTTAAGGATATCTCTACCTTTTATATTTTATTACATTTGGATCAGATGAAGAGGCAAGTATACTTAGTGCACAATAACTTAAAAGTATGAAGATCTAGCTTTCTTGAATATGCAGAGTAGCACTTTGGAATCAATAATTTCTCATATTTTAGGGTTTAGGAGGCAGCCATTTACTGCTATCCCTTTCATCATTCAGTGACCCAAACTATGTCTTCTGCTTGCTAAGTTTTGCCTATTAGAAGGGGGTTTGTGGTATTTTAATTATTTCACAAGGAATTTAGGCTGAAAAATCACCAATTTCTTTATTGTAATCTGGTAAATAGCTCTCAGGTGACCATATCTTTTGTTAACTGGTTTTGACAATGTATTTGCTTATTTTATGTATATGCAGTTGCTAGAATACTACACAGGCATGCAAAGTTCAAGCTCCAAAATAACTTTGCAGAGTTTAGGCCTTGGCAATGGAAAATTCCATTGCTCCAAGAGAAACTGTGCTGTGTAGTCAAATTGTATTCTGGTGGGCAGAATCACGCGTGCTCTAGTGGAATTGTTGTTACAAAGGAAGAGTATCCAACAGCGTGATTTGCATCATGCTGTGTGAGCTGCCTACACTTTTCAGCAGTTGGTTCTGTGTCTGTAATTTATTGCTCTAGAAACCATTATAATAATACAAGAAATGCAGCAGCAAGTGTGGAGGAAAGAACACATCACAGTCAGACTGTAATGACTATTTAGACTATTTAAACTCACTCAGCTTGTTTTACATCAGAAAAACAAGTCCTTTTCAATTACCTATTTTAAGCATTTTACATGGTTTTCTGGTCTCATAGTGATTGAGCTTAAATACACTATTACACATTTTTAAGATAGTTCATGACTGTAACTGTCCAAAAATGCAAGATTAAATCTAAAATGGTAAAATCAAAAATTTCCATCTTGAAGAAAAATGATAAAAGGTGTGCTATTTCCTGCATAAGACAATGGTCTCATCCTCACATAAGTACTCTATAGTGTATGAAAAAACCTGATGAAATCTCTCTGTACATCACAGCTGTACAATTATTTGTCTTATTGAAAACAAGGATGTTTAATATAGAAACATTTTGGACTTCTTCATTAGGTAGGGGGGACATAGGGTAGAGTTTTGTAGCTCAGCTTTTTAATTAATGTAAGTATTGTGGGGGGGAGGGGCAGTATAAGAAAGAAATGCTGCCTGAGGCTGCTGAGAGTCCTTCAGTGGACCAAACCGGGACTTCCAGCTGAGGGTCCAATTTCACCTTTTCGGTCTTGATTTAAGCACAGGACATGGTCCATAAATTTTGTCCTCTGGAATTTTTATCCTATGTCTTTCAGCACACTACTTGCTTTTGTGTTTCTACTGGCCTGGAAAATGAGAGCAATTTTTGTCAAAATTATTGTCCTTTTATTGTCCTGTCTTCTGCAGGATAAAACCAATTTTTGTAACTGCAGACTTCTTCCTCAGTCATCCAAATTCTTGTTTTGACAGGAGGAAATTACTGTAAACATTGACGTAATGTTCTGATTTCATTCCATGTCCTTCATTTCTTCTGACTCAATTCTCTTCCCTCTCTATTTTGCATCTTCTTTCTTTATTTTCTAAAACGCATAATCTAGAGTAGAGGTGACAAAAAGGTTTTGATTCTAGAATCCTTTAAGCGTCTTTTGTTGTAGATTTCTATACTGCCCTTTCCACATAATTTTCACTTCTGCCTGTCACTCACTGCCTCCACTCCAATGAACATTCCTTTTCTCTTTTGGCAGAGCTCATTTACAAATCCTAAATGTTCCTCTCTGACAGTTTACCTCTTTGTCTCTTTTATTACCGTTGTTCTTCATTCCCAGAGCTCTTTTCTGTCACATCCTTTGCTTCTAGCCTGTTACTACCTTTCCTTAAGCTATTTCTGCATTTCATTCATATTTAATGTTTCCACAGTTCTAACATCAGTATAGTCACTTCCTTAACCTCCCAGCATAAGTAATTTCTCCTGCCTGAAATACTCTCCTTTTGAAACCACCTATTGCTTTGCTACCATATGCCTACCCTTTTCTTGGGTATGTTAGGCAGCCAATGTACATTTGCTTCCTTATCCTTTACATGCCATGTGAATTTATAGAAATCTTTGTGATTTTTTAGCATTCGGTACAGAAAACTGAATAGTACAAAAGTATGATATACCACACAAAATGGTACTGTAAAAAAAAACCCCAGTATGGGGGGTAAGCACAAGTTCCTTAGGATGTTGCTTTGGATAATTTTTCCTGGTCTGTTTACAATAAAACAATATGCGGCAATGTCATAGATAGGGAGGAACAATTGCTAGCACCAAACCTGATTTAATTTTCCCTGATACAGTCTGATGGAAACAAAATGCTTAAATGCTGAAGCATTGTCCCCAACTCAGTAAGCCTCTCTTCAGAAGAATAGATACAGTCATCAAGGGACTGATCAACTAGAAACATCAAGGGCAAAATTGCATTTTCGTCCTTTTATTTGGCGCTTTGTTTATCTCAGAGTAGTTGTCGGACTTCTTCCCCACAGATTTATTTGTTCTGGAAAAAAAAAACCTCATTGAATAGTGTATTTTTAACCCTTGAGTGCATATATGGAATTTGAACGTACTTAGCACAAGTTCCAAATACGTGTATATTTATTTTCATCGAAGTATATAGGTGTACTAATAGCTTTTAGTTTTCTGATACAGTGTGGAGTATTTGAGTTGTTATTATCTAACCTGAGAGGAAATCCATAAAATTACTTAGGGATGTGTTGTATTTCTTAACAAAGCCTGATTTCATAAGAAGTATTTTTACTTTGATCAGAGTACAATTAAGCAGCAGTTATGCCAAATTTTCCAGAACCACTAGAAGAGTTTGAGAAACTATAAATAATAAAACATTAATAAAATTGTTGACATTATCTGCCTACATATTAACAGCCTATGTATTTATATTGGTTTGGTTTGATTTGGCTTGGTTTTTTTGCCAAAGCATTTGCTATTTATTTACAAAATTGCACCTAATCGTAATACAGCACAATAGTGCTAAAATATTTTTATCACCCTAGTGGTTTAGGGATTTTTTGCTCTGTATACAATTTTTTTAAACACTCTCATAGTTTATTTTTTGTTTTTCTTCAAATGTATCACTGGAAATGTTTTCTTTCCTTCTTTAAATCACTTACATATGCTCCATAAACAGGTGCAACAGACAAGCCTGTAATTTTTCCAAACTCTTGTTCAGTCAAATGCATTCCTTGAGCAGAGATGGGCTATTGCATTTCTCCAAGCTAAATTATTAAAATCTTATTTTTATGAACTTGTTAACATTAGAAGACTTGGTTTTCAGTAGTGACGCCTAGCATAGGATTCTTTTGCTTCACTCTCCACACCAGGGAAAACACTTTTTACTTCTGCAGTGTGATCAAGTAAGAACCGAGATATTTCTTATCAGAATTAGCAAGAAGTTCACATTTTGTTAGAGCTGCTTAAAGTGTAAAAACATCTGCACAGATCTAGCCTTCACTAGTCATTTTCTTAAACTGTGCTGAGTCAACCCATGAACTTTTCTTTCACATCAAAGCTTATTTCCAACTGGGCATTAAAATCAGCTTAAGCCATAACTGATCCTGCCTGATGAGGGGCATCATCTGCACCATTTCTAGTACTTTACTGACCTTCTTTTAATTTTTTTTATCAGCAATTTATGAATGTATGTGATATGAAATACAAAGATTTTAATTTCTCCCTCCCCCCCCACCCTCACCTGTTTAAAGTGCGACTATGTAACAATATAATTGCCTATTATTGCTACATCTGTTGCAAGTAAAAATATTTTTTAATCACCTAGTCCACAGCATTTTGTAAATCTTACTAATTTATTCTGTTATCTCCGAAGCAAAGTGGCAAATACCAACTGAATTACATAAACACTAACAAATCAAGGTAAATTGGGGAGGAGTCCCTGGGGGATCCACCATCCACTGAAGGTCCTCTGAAAGTCCTGGACCTTGGAGATAATTGATGGATGGGGTTGGGGGGAAGATACATTGGAGAGGTTGGGTAGGGATTCATCCCAGGGAGAGACCAATGGGAGACAGTCTCTGGGCAGAGACCTGGCTTGTCTTGGAAACTCTTATCAACTTCTGATAAGCACACATTCCACGATAGGGGGGCCCACCAAAGGTAGCTAAAAAACTACACTAAAGTTACAATTAAAACTATATTATACTTATAACTAAAACCTATAAAACAATTCCAGAATTCCTACAGACACGGGAGGTAGAGCCCTACTGTGCCTGAGATCAGTGATGAGAAGGGCTTTCCTTCTCTTTTAAAGGAAGCTGACTTGGAGCACTCTGTGTTCACAGTCCTGCTTGAGATGCTAAATGCTGTGTAGTACAGCGCTGTTGTTTAATGGCTTAATCAATGAGTTAGAAACCAAAACAAACCTGTAATCCCATTCAGAAGTTGCTATGAGGATGAAAATAGTTTACAAAGAAGTAAATGGTAAATGTATTTCTAATTTAAAGTGACTCACGATTTTCAGGTGGATTGTCACCTTAATGACAGAACAGTATCATGATACAAGGCTACAGAGGCCACTGTGTCCAACCTAATCAAAATATTTTCATCTCAACCCATAACTTTATTTGCATATGTTTATCCTTATTTGCTCACTGATGCTTTTTATAATCCATTTAATGATAATAAACACTTTTTAAAAATGGCTATCTCAGAGCAAGTCAGCTGGCTTTTGGCTGACCCTGAAATGACTGACAAGTGACAGCATAACTTATGTTTCTAGATCTAGCAGATCAACATTCTGTTGACAAAAAGTGTCAAATACTTGATCTTTAAAAAATGTCCTTTAAATTTATTTATGAATCTAATGTAATATGACAGTACCTTTTATGATACACCCCTTTGGTGGTGTAAGTTTGTCTATGACTAAGAAATACATTCACTGTGCTGTCACTGTCTTTATTATTTTATTTATTTTTTTCTTTTGGTAGGATTTTTTTTAAAACAACTTCTTAATAATGACCAGCATAAAATAATTGGAAAATAATTACCTGTATCTACAGATATCATTTTTGTCTCCAAGGACTGTGGAGACTTGCTGTGTTATTCTGTAGCTTCTCTGTGTCTTTCCTCACCTTGTGAACCATGCTGTTATCATTAGTTTTTGTAATGCAGTCATGTTTAGTGATCACTGCAAGTTTCAGAGCTCTTTTGCAGTGTGAATTCTCCAAAATCAAAGACAGCCCATGTACCAGGGAGCTTAACACACATGCTAACACTACATCTGACAGACAGACTGTGAACAGAGCAGAAAGAAAACCTAATGAAAATACCACCTTATTTTATTATTCCAACAGAATGGGACCAGTTACCACCTTGCTCATTATCTGCTGGTAATTTTCCAGAAGCATATTACAATAAGAGGGTTCGGAACACCTCTAGATTTACTATAGAGCAATGACCACATGGGTTTTTTCTCTGAGGTTGTTTCATATAGGGAGTTTAGTGGAAGCAAAGATACAAATGATTAAATTAAAATTATCAAACAGATGGTGAAATGTGTAAACAAGATAAAAAATAAAAAAACAAAACTGAATTTTTAGTTAACCCCAGAAATAAGGAATTGTGACATGGATGGTATGATGAAACAGGTCTTAGTAATAGAGTTTTGATTGACTGAAGTTACTCAGCAAATGGGGGATTGCAGCTGGAGAACTGAGAATTTAAAGCCAGATAAGAAACATCACATGAAAAATAAGACAAGATGGGAAAGTAAGAGAAATAGGAGAGAGGAAGAGAAAAACAAAAATTTCTCTCATTTGTGGGAAGGCATCCAAAGTATGTAGAGTGAAAGGAAGTTCTACTCCTATGAAATGTGGGCATGTTAACAGTGGAAAAGAAAGAAGTGACCGCCTGCTTTGGTCTCCAGTACGTTCAGAAGAGAAAAACGCGGGGGTTTTTAGATTATAGGATAATGTATGTGGAAAGGGATGATGGAAGTCCTTATTCCAACCTCCAGGTCAAAGCAGAGTCAGTCATAATTTCAGAGGGTTTTTTTAATGATTCACATAAAAACTATTTATAAAATAGTTTATAATAATCTAACATCAAAGGATGAGACCTAGTACTAGTGTTTTCAGAGTGTACAGAATCTGCACCAACACGTGTGTGGCATTTCCCTGGATGTGTATGCATGTGACAACTAGCAAACATTACACTGATAATTTTATTATTATATTTTCTTGTATAAATGGCACAGGATTGCACAAGCAATTTCTTTAAGTCAGACTGCAAAGTATTCAAAGTTCCTGAGCTCCAAAAGCAGGCAAGTCATCAGAGTCTGACTGTCTCCTGCTTAGCAGCTGTAAAGGAGCTAGGAAATGGCATGTCATATCCTGTTCTCTGCCTTCCTTCTGTATCTGCTTAATGCCTAAAAGGTTGTTGTCGTTTGAAAGCAAAACAAGTGAGAGGCTCCAAGTCAGAGATACAATTTAATAAGAAGAAAGGTAAAAAGGTAAAAATAAAATAAAATAAATGCAATAACACAAAGGATCACTGACAGAGTCAGAATACAACCTGAGCAGGGTGGTGGGAGCAGTCCAGGTGAGGTGCTCTTCCTGAAGCAGTGATCCTGTAGAAAGGTCTGGGAGCTCTGCTCCTCTGGGAATCCAGTAGGTAAGGGCTGCTTGCACTGTCCCAAATCCCAGCTTATATCCAGGTGAGAATGCTTGGCTCCTCCCCCTGGGTGGAGCATCTCACAATGGGATGATGAGTTGTGAAGTGGGTCCTTGATGGCCCATTAAACAGAGATAACTCCTGGAGGGAGTTACCTGTGAGTCATGGGCCAGGCGTTGATGGGCCATTAGCAGAGGACAGCCCAACACTAGAGCACTGCCCCACTTGGTTTTGACAGTTCATGAAGATGGTGATAGAATAAATACTTGTGTACATCCCACACTACAACCCAGGACAAAGGTGTTAGATTGACTACCAAGCAAGAGGTGATGGAAGGAGAGCGCTGAGAATTATAAAAAAAAAGCTGAAGCATGCTGGTCAAAGCAAGTCAGAGTCAGATGGCAAAGTTCAAAGGGGCAACAAATTGGTCACTGTGATAGGAACTGGCTTCAGACACTTGCAAATTAGTTATTGCCAAGGTTTTCTGTGTATATCGTAGAATGTGGAAAAGACGTACTTTCAACAGGCATTTTAAGAATGAAATGGACTCTTCATCGTACATTAAGTCTCCTACTGAGACCTACAGCTTTTTTTTGCAAAAAATAACTACATTTAAGGCGTAATCCGATAACTTTCAATTGCTGTAACACTAACAGTCTTTGGTTATATCCCATTTATTAGAGTGATCATGCAGCAGAATCACAAAAAGGTTTGTTTTTTTGGCCTTTAGCTCTGACTTAGAATATCCTATAGACTTCTTTGCACTTCTATGTATCTTATCTTTCCCAGGTTCAAAACAGAGTGATAGTTCTTTACTGGCTGATAAATACTTGCAAGGTTCATTACTGTTTGTCAGATAGTTTTGATGATAATCAAAATTAGCAGAATAAAAAATCATGTGAATATTTAAAATTATGCAGTCTTTGGTTGAAGAGGATGCTTGGCAAAATGGAAGACTTTCCATTCTATATGGCACTGGTATCCTATTTAAGTACAAAAATGATAGAATTTAAACTGTTTCTAAGTGATGGATTAACACTTCTGGAAAGAAAAATAGTTTTTCTTTTAACTAATGACTGAAAATCTCTTAAAGCCAAGAATCATTCACTTCAAATGTCGTGGTATAAAAATACAAGCTGAATAATTTCAGCTATAAATGATATTTTCAGTTGAAAGCCCACATGGTTTTCTGTGGCTGATGAAAACAAACTGCTTTTGTTGTGAAAATCAGTCAATAACAATGAACTTTTTTTGCTTTATTTGCTCTTTGGCAGAGAAACTAGTTTTCTTTTGTGTGTTTTGCATCTGCGGTTTGTGCTTTGGTTTTGATTTTGTTGTTTTGGTTTTTTTTAATAGGAGTACAGGCATCTTTATTTTATGGTCTGCATATAATAAAGCCATATACCAAATTACCACCATTGACAATATAAAATATATTGTGTTCATGTGATAGTGCAATTTGGGATGGAAGACAAATAAAATAACAGCATGAAATACAAAGAATTCTAAGAAAAGATTAATTTTTCTTGATGCTCAAAGATGGCTATATAATATTTTTCTGCCATTGAGGCATATTTGAGATGTGAGAAACATTAACAATGAGGAGGGCTTAAGGTCAGGATCACTCTGCATCATACATGGTATTATTTGCTGATTTAGCTGAGCTGAAAACTGCTGAAAAATAATCCTTTTTGTGCCCTTGTCAGTGGCTTTGGCCTAGAGTAATATAAAATCAGCTTTACCTGAGTCAGATAATCATTACAAAATTAATTTTGTTTTTCACTCACAGAAATAATTGGGAGAAAAATATATTTCATAGATTGATGAATATTATTTTAAGTTAAAGCTTATTGAGATGTATAAAATACTAAGTGCTGCTGGTAATTGAGCAACTCTATGCAACTGTAAATTAGCTGCTTGAATTGAAAACAGATGATTACTAAAAGCACTTTTTTCCCCCTAGAAAACTTGCAGTTCTCTTTTTCCTTAGCATTCACAAGGGGCATCCAGTTAATCATACTGAGGTCTCTCCCTTAGTGCTGCAGTAGCTGATTACCCAGCAGGAGGTGCAGTTCCAGCAGGGTAAGTCAGAATGGTGTAGGTTGTTCCCTAGGGAGGGACATCCTGTAAAAACACCAAGGTTGAGAACTGTCATATTCACAGCAGTAGGTGCATTTTCCTCAGAAATTAATGGAGCAAGCTGGGCAAAAATGTTTTTAAACTACATCTTCCCTAGAGTAAGATGCAAATTCAAAGCTCTTTTGAAGCATTGGAATGAAAGTTGAAGATAAGACTTTTTAGTTTTTGACATTGATGATATAGGCAACACTAGCACTAGGAATATTAAATTGAAATGGAGGATAAGTGGGGCAAATGTTATTCAAGCAGCTCCCAAATGCAGTCCTGGCTGTTTTGGAGCTAGTTTAACTAAGTTGCTTGTAATTATAATTGTTATTATTGCAGAATCCCTGTCACACATTTCCTTCCTTCAAGTTTGTATTAATTTATCTACAGTTTCTTTCCTGAAACAAGAGGACTGGATGTAATCTTGCCTATTTGACTCCCATCCAACAAAAGAGGGTTAGAAGAAGTGAAGCTTTGAGTTGTAGCTTTTTTTTCCCCCGCTGCAGTCTGTGCTGTTTACAACATGCAGCAGTTCTAGTCTGCTTTCTCAGTTGAAGGCAGTGCAGCACAAAGTCATTGGGATCTGCAGAAACATTAACAGCCTTTCTAGCTCTGTCCTCTTGAACAAAGGCATAGGAAGGGTCTGTTTATAATACACAGTTTCTACTTTCGCTATTTCTTACAAATAAAAGATAAATCCTCAAGGATTGTCTCTAATAGATTGTAGGGGCTGTCCAACCTGGTCACAAATTCTGTTTCCCACCTGTTTTCAGCCTCTATGGTTTAGTCATCTTGTCTTTGCTTCAACTCAGTGCTGCTTCTTTGTGCTTCTTATGTGATTCCTGTGTAAGCTCTTACTCTGTATCTACTAACACTGGGTTGTAAGAACATGAATGGCCAGACCTAACATCCACCTAACATGGCACACCAGAACTTAGATAAGATTTGGAAGGAAAAAAAAAAAAAGGGGGGAGGGGTGTTTAGAATAAAAATGAAAAGGTAAAGATAATTTTCTCCCTTAATTTATTTTTAGTGTGCAATAATATTTACCTTAAGGACTTCCTGATCCAGAAGTGATATCTCTGTGTGAGAATATTTCATTAAGCTTACACAATCAGTCTTTATTTCTTCTTTAATCAGCAGGCCCTGCTAACACTAACTTGAAATCCACTCCCTAAAGCAGAATTAAAGATACCACTAAAAAATGTGCAAAGACACAAGACTTGCAAGGCTTTATTTCATTTTCATTTATGCAGATTTTTATGGCATCTTTCCCATAATTACTATCAAGTAAATACCAATTCAAAGAGAAATTGATGACCTTTAAAACCGTTCCAGTATAGTCTATAAGTCATTAAGTCATTCACTTTTGTAAAATACTACCCTTAATTTCACTTTGTCACCATATCTGTAGAAATGTTTCCATGTCTGTTTATTTAATGCATACACATAAATTAAACGCTCAATAGTAAATATATTTTATTTGATATTTCTTAGTGGTATACCTGAAATATTTTCAATACCTATAATTAAAATATAGCCTGATACTTCTAGAGAACGGGAACAGCATACAAGATGACAAATGTGAGAGGCAACATCAATTAGGAGTTTTGTGTCTCAAAACAGTCTATAAATACTGGTGTAATATCTCCAAAAGTCAAGTGACAGGGCTTTCATTGTTCTTTAATAAGACCCAGTTGTTCATGAACATATGGGAAGCTAGCTTATTAATAAAATTTTTCTTCCCTAGTCATCTCAATTCTACGAGGTTGTAAATTATGCGGCCAGGGTGAATTAGAGTAACTCACTATTACCAGATATCCTGAGAGATTTTTTTCTCTAAAGAACTTAACATAGGTTTGTAGTTCTCTCTGGACATTTTTTTAGGTAAATTCATTGCATTCTTCCAGCAATGGACTGAAAGACAAATATCATTTCAAAACTAGTGTAAATGAACAGGAGATTGATGTGCTGAAACAAAAAGGATCTTGGTAGGCAGGAGATCTCAAGTATCTATTTAGTCCACTCAGAAAGTCAAAACTCAAGACTGAGTATTACCCATGCTCTGACTTGATACATTTTGCAATGCTAACTTTAACAAAATTTTGCAGTCTGAGATTATCTTTTTTAACACCTTCCAATTATTTCTAAATTCAGTTGTAAAATATGTGTTTTATGAAGTCTGCACACACAATAAATAAGCACATTTACTCTGATTCATAAGGTAAAGGAGTATGCCCTCCCTGACAGCAGTGCACTTTAATATATTGCAGTGTTTAAATTTAGATATTTGAGGCTCCCACTAGACAACAAGTTATTAAAACATCTGCCTTTCCATAAGCCATTCTGTTCACTGCCATTCTACATGTCCTTTTCTACTTCACCAGGCAAAATTGCCCAATCTAAATTTCAGCTCAAGTGTTTGATGGCTTTCACGCTGAGCTCAAACTGTTAGTGCTTCCCTGAGAGAATAGAATTGAAACGGGATTTAATCTAAAATAACAAAATAGAATAAAGGCTTTACATATAAATAAGTAATGCCCTGTATATTTTTATGCACACTTTTCATTTCTGGATTTTGCATGCAGTGAAGTTAAATGTTAAAATGCATACATAACCCAAAGCTGACAGAAAAGAACATCAATGCATGTTGCCAGTGTGCTCAATTAATACTATGCTAAAATACATTTTAATTCAAATCCATAACTGCTGTTACTAAAAAATACATTGAAAGACTAGTATTTTTATTGTTACCTTTGTCCCAGGCTGCTGGGTTTTAGTTTGCTTTTAAGTAGTGGTAATTTCAACTAGCATTCCAAAACCACTCCAAGCATGCTGTCTAGTATTTCTAGTAACAGTAGTTGGAGTTTTATATGCTCACTGTTCAGGGAAGATTCATACTTGGAGCTAGATTTTTTTTACAGAATGTGAACAATTGACTTTATAACCATAAAACAGAATTATGAACTACCTGTTACCAATAGATATTTCAATATTAATGATGGGGTATTAAAAACACTCAGGTCTTCTGCACTAAAAAATATGGGATTAATTCCCACTACTGACTAAAATCATGTGCTTGTTAAATGGAGCAGAACAGGGTCAAGTTACTGTCACTTACTTTGCCATTTTTTCCACATCTAGATAAATGGCAATTAATCATAGTCGCTCAGATAAAAAAGGTTTGGGTTTTGGTATTGCCTTGTAGCAGTGAAGGCTTATACTGGGGAGCAACACAACCAGAGAGGATTGATTATTCCTCTGTATTGTGTCCAGTTCTGTCCCCTAGGGGCAAGAGAAAACAACAGAGTGTGATGTATAAAGAGAAGCTGAGGAAAGGAAATTTCTTCAGCTTGCAGAAGAGAAGGCTTAGAGAAAGATTTAATTCCTGCTTTCCACTGTATCACAGTGGAGAATATGGAGCAGCTTCTCAGAGGGGGAGAGTAGAACAAGAGTTAGTGGTCAGTAGCAAAGAAAGCTGCAACTTTTTTTTTTTTCACCATGCAAGAGGGACTAAGCTGTGGAAGAGGATCCTAAGATATTCAAAACTGGATTAGACAAAGCCCTGAGAAACATGTTCTAACTTTGGACTAGGGGGTCAGCCTTGATGACTTCCAAAGATCACTCTAAATTATTCTGAGATTCTGTTTTATGATTCACCAAACAAATGAATTGCTAAGTATTTGAAACCTTTTTATTTTGAAATTTTCGCTCCAGGATTCACACCATTAAGGATGTCTTCAGTTATTATTTCCCTGTCTTAATTCCATGCTTCTGTTCTGCAATCTACACGCTATAGACAATTTTGTCTTCACTGTATTTAGACTGTATGGTTCTAATTATAGATATTACAGATGTTATACAGTAATACAATGGCAAACTTCAGATATTCCATAAGGCAGTCATCTTTCCAGGTATTAAATATTGGTGTTGTTGTTGGAGAGTGTTTGTCTATACACTGTGGCCTGATGACTGGGCATATACAGGTCCAAACCATTCACTGCTAAATTTACTGCAATTATACCTTTCCCATATCACTCAGACAGACATGAACTGAATCTTGTATGTGTAATAGCCAACCTTCCATTTAACTGGATGAATGACAGATCTGGACACTGACACATCTGTACTTCCAAACAGCTACAACCTTAGGAAGACCAGTAAAAATAAAATCTTCAATTTAATTTCATTGCTCCATAAGGCCCAATAAAATCATAAATTCTTCGCCTTGCACACAGGCAAAGACTTTTGCAAGAGGCTGAGACTGGTTAACAAGCTGATTGTGAACTGTCATTAAAGTTCAAACTGTGCAAAAATGAAATTTAAATCTTAGTTGTTGTCTGAAAGAAGTCTCCTATTTCAGTGGGAGACTTTTCAAAATATTTTCTTCTATGTTAGAACAGTGATCAGTTGTCAAACTGCAAGCCTATAGCATGGCCACTTCATCACCTGTTAGCTAGTCCCTAGACTTCTTTTCATGGAAAAACAATTTTACAGAACATGAACACAAATTGTCTCAAACAAAACCAGCTGTACCCCAGAAATTTATGTACCTTCCTAACTTCATCTAAATTCCAGAACTGGAAAGGTGAAATCATTTACAATTTAGAGAGCAAGATCCAAGTGGTGCCATCTATTTATTGCTTCTGTGAATTTAAATAGGTAGACATTTATTTCAGAAGTCACTAATATTTCCTGCTTACCTTTGCCTCAGTCTAGAGATCCTGGAGGAGAGATGATTCTCATAGCCTTAGGAGTAGGCATGGGAGCCAGAACAGCAGAATCACATCAGGGAATATCTTGTTCTATCTACCAGAGTATGGCATGAAGGTGGAAAGCTGAGAAGTGAAGGACCTCTTACAAGACATAAAGGGCAATTATAAAAGTAGTCTTTCATTCTACCACATTTCCTAAATTTAGCAATATACTATATGTGCTGTAGGTGGTATGAACATGCTGTACATATTGTATTTTCTATGGTGGCAAGTGTCACAAGTGATTTCTTCTTATTTACTTTGGGGCTTTTTTGCAGCTTGACCCATTCATTCCACTTGTGCAAAACTGCAAACTTCAGTGAAGCGTCATTTCCTTTGCAGTCAGTAATTTAACATTCTTGTGGACTGGTAAGATGAGCACTTGAGAGAATGGTTTGATTTTCCTAATGTGAAAAGCCTACATAGGTCTTGTAGTAAATTACTTGCTACCTTTGGCTACCATGCTCAGCTGATGAAGCTGAGCTGAAGTATTATTACCTTTCTTGATGACATGAAGTCATTAAAGCATTCTGTGGTTTGAGATGTAATTTTTACACTCACAGGAAATAAGAGTTTCAGAAAGTGTGGTGCTGTCAGATTGTAAATTATCAGACACAGGGCATGTGCCTACAAACTGCATTGGCACTGTGTAACTTTGTGAGGCATGAACAGATCAAAGACCCCAGAAAATATGCTCTGGAAAAAGAAACAAAACCATAACTGCTCTAAAGAATCAGGTGGCATAATTGTATTTTTGGTAGAAATGAGAATAGTAGATATTGTTCTTGAAGGAGGATTATTATTACCTCTGTTATTTTCTAGGTTTGAGTTTATGTTCAGTATCTCTCAAGCACACAGTCGTGAAAATTATCATTAATTTTCTTAATTTATGCCCCTTTCCGAACCTTCATGACAATATTAATTTAATGTTTTTTATTTTTTCAGCCAATTTTTATTATTCTGCTATAAAATGTATTAATGAAGTATTAAGTGTAAAAATATGGATTGTTTTAATTAAATTTTTAAGGACATCTTAAGGCTATTAATAGAACTTTTTGTGTATATATTGAAATAAAGTAAGCAGGGGAGTAGAAAGCTCTTAATAATCATATGTATGACCCTCAATATAGGCATTTTTGATTTTTCATTTTCTGTGTAACCTAGCATATTGCCTATTGTCCCAAATTTATTAATATCCTGTGGATACAGTGCTTGTTTGAAGGCGAATGAAAGTCCACAAACTCCCAATTATTTTCAATTTTGCACTCGTTTGATTAGAGTGCCATTGTCTGTAATTTTTACACTTGTTTTGAGTCTTCAAAGTGCATGATTCATGCCTTGAAAATGGGTTGTTTTGTGTTTCCCAGCACTGCTTTTTTTTTATCCCTGCCAGTTATAACCTGATAACCTGATTTCATACTGTGCTTTAGCACAACAATACAGTCATCAAACTAAAGCAACACAGTAAGTGGGCACATTAGCCATCATTTTACTTGATCACTTGGGAGAGATTAAATTTATTCATTTTCAGAACAGATAATGAAATATTTAAAACATTTTAGAGTAAATGATGACAGCATTTTGAAGCTCTGGCGTTCCCTTTGCCAAAGCAGTGTACTATAGACTGTACATGTAAGTCTCTTGTGCAGATGTTTGGGAAATTTCTGCAGGTTTGGTTTTGGGTTTTTGTGGGTTTTTTTGCCTTAGGCTCATTTGCATTTAGTTTATCTAAAGTGAAATCCATTCAATTTTATTGAACTGTAATTCTGGTAATTTACAATATTTACATGCTGTGGTTAGATTGAAATCAGTCCTTAATTCAAATTCAATCTAAATTTACAGCATAGTAATTAGGGCTTTGTAACTGACACTAGGGGCCTATTGATTTAATGAAAAACTTAACCTTACAGTAAGTGTTTAATTAGTTGCTGCAGTAGATTCTGCGCTGTCCTAAATTGTGGACTTTAGAGAATTAGGTACTAATTTAAATTACATTACTATATAAAGATCAGAACTATATTTTAAAGGAGCATGTAGCCCTACAGATGAATTAATTTCTCAGTCTTTGAAAAAGTTAAAAGAAAAAGGCAGTAATCAAAGCAATTACCTACACATCTGAATTCAGGTAAAGCAATGATAGGAATACTGGAAATTAGTACCTA